>MJUU01032272.1:0-14726 GCA_002080025.1 Modiolus philippinarum
AGAGAATGTAATAGGAAGACATCAAGAATCTTGTGGTATATGTATCCCCTTAAAGGTAAAATACATTTAATAAAAAAAAAAAATAGAATGACACATACAAGCACATATATAGTAGTATATACAGTTGAACTTCCATGGCTGGAACACCCAAGGGACTGATGAAAACAGTTCGAGCCAAAGGAGTGTTCAAGATATCTGGTTCAAACTATGTTTTAAACTTGAACATAGGGACCACAGAAAGTGTTTGAGGCATCCATGGTGCTCAAGTTACTGCAGTTCGAGCCATCGAAGCTCTACTGTATGTTCATTTCCTTTTCTCAGTCTTAATATTTATTGCGATACACATAGAATAATACCCAAGTATTGTTAGGTGATGAACCAAAAATTCTCCTTTGTTGAAAGATGAACTGAAGCTTTACATCTAAACAATACCTTTTGTAGAAGTGTGAATCTGCTTTAGGGCATTCTATTGTCAATCGACTCTTGATTAAATTACCTATGGAAAAAATTTCCTTCCTTGGTCAAGAATTTTGTTGCAACTTACTGTTTTGTCATTTAATGATTGCTAAATAATGACTTAATGGTGAAATTATTTCCCTAATGGTCAAGTCTTTTATATTTCATCATTAAGTCATGATTTAGCAATCATTAAATGACATTAGAATAAGTTGCAACAAAATTCTTGACCAAGGAAGGAAATTTTTTCTATAGGTAATTTAATCAAGAGTCGATTGACAATAGAATGCCATAAAACAGATTCACACTTCTACAATAGGTATTGTTTAGAT
Organism: Modiolus philippinarum; assembly: GCA_002080025.1. Lineage (NCBI taxonomy): Eukaryota > Metazoa > Mollusca > Bivalvia > Mytilida > Modiolidae > Modiolus > Modiolus philippinarum. The sequence continues at coordinate 789 of MJUU01032272.1, forward strand.
GTAAAGCTTCAGTTCATCTTTCAACAAAGGAGAATTTTTGGTTCATCACCAAACAATACTGGGGTATTATTCTATGTGTATCCCAATAAGACGGATTTTACCCTCACCTGACGAAAGGCCATGTGAGCTTTTGTGGTCACTATTCAGGGCTCACCACATTTCAGAAGAGCAGGGAGACTTGAAGTCTCCCTAAGGGCACAGATAGGGAGACTCCAGGGCATGACAAGGAGACTTGTTAACGCACATCTGCATGATTTTCCCAAATTTATTTTGGCTTTTCTCAGGTGCAAATCAAATTTTTCAATCAAAAATAAATAAGTCTTAACCATTAAAAATAATATATTTGTCTGATGATATCGGTTTAATTAAATTTTAAAATTTATAAATTGTTTTAACATTTATCCCTTTTAAAAATTACCTAAATGAGCACATTTTTGATGTGCTCTTACATTTCAGTTTACATTTATATGAATGAAACTTAAATAAAGTGAAATTAGTCAAATTATAAATTAATCTACATATGCTGAATGCCCAATGATGTACATACAGCGTTTTTTTAACCTGCTCCAGTAAATAGGTAGCTCTTTGTTTTTTTTTTTATAAATGGCTCACTTCCGGTTAGATTTCAAGTTGGAAACGTAAATATTGTCGGTAGTTTCCATTGAATTTTTCAATAAATTAATAGTAAAAGGTCAGTTTGCCTTGTTTACACTATCATGAGTGGATGTGTAGAAGGTTTTAGCCCTGCAATGAACAGGAATGATCTTCAGAACTCTTGACATTTTACTTCCTGTTACCGGAAATAGACAGAAACCAAAATCCACAGAGACTTATGATGTTGATAGGGCGACTAAAAGTCGCTTTTTAGAACACCTTTCGGCCTTGAGGCCCAACAGGGCGACATTATCGCCCTAATCGCCCAGTTTGGTGAGCCCTGACTATTTGCATGTTGTCAGTGCATGCATCTGTTAACTTTTCACATTTTAATGTTCTATAATGAAACTAGGAGAGCAAAATTTACAGGAATGATTTTCTTCCGTGTTTTAGCGGATTTCCACTATTGATAGTCCATACTTGTCCATTATAATCTTTTATTACAATAGCACTTTATGACTTTATGACATTTGGTTCACTACTTCTGCTATGTCTGTTGATCTACAAAATTATCCCTGGATTTAGGAAGACTTCACAGGAATGAGTTCGTTTACAAAAATTGCTCATTTAGATCTAATCAATAAGACATGAGACAAGTTAACTGGAACAAAACAGAAAAATATTTCATTCATCTGCTCTGAAACTACTGAAGTAAATTTAACCAAACCTTACAGGAGTAATGTATGAGAGGTCCTTTCATTCAGATCAGACAACAAATTTGGCCATCAGTGCATAATTTACCATATGACCCTATGGAGAAAAAGTTGTTTGATCATGCTGTCTTAATATATTGAAGCATTTAAAACCAAATAATATATGCTCAGTAGAAAACAAAATGAAAGGGGTTCCTTGAATATGAACAATTTAACATAAGAACTAATGAAAAAGTAAAAAACATAAGTTTTTCAGCAATATAAGTAGCCCATGTCAGACACTTTGATATAAATAACATGAATGACAAAAAAAATGATGTTGACTAAAAGTTATGCTTTTTGCAAATAAACCATTCATTCATTTATTCAAGTCAATAATACAGTTTTATAACAAACAGAAACAACAACCATAACAGCTTGAAAAAGTAGAAGAAAAAGTATTCAATGTCATGCATTGGTAAAAAAATGTATATTTTATATGTAATTAGAAATCTAAAAGGCTTTCATTACATTTTGTATACAATTATAGGCAGAAGAAAAGAAATAGAGGAAATTGATTTTATTTTTTTATGTATTTAGGCATTGTCTAGAGAACATGCATGTATTGAAATCAAAGGAGATTCACACCTGATTTATGACAAAAATAGCAGAAACAAAACAAAAAGAAATAAGGCAAGTATTGCACCAAATACACAACTTTAACTGATTGTAATGATTCAGAGATTTAGCTCCTTAGTTTTATGATGATTATAAAAGCTCAGTTTATTTTTTTTTTTTAAATTAATGATTTTGTTCCTCTTAAAGATTTATCATGATTTTGTGTTATTATTGGTCAAATATTTATAAAATATTGAAAGGTATAATGTACCCTTCCCCCTACTTTTGAAAAAATTTCAGACAAGAATCCTGATTTTTTTTTTATATACAACACCTTATCCAGTTTGTCTTGTTTAATGTATGGTGTGTGTCCTATGTCATTCAAAAAGCAATGACTATCCAATCAGTTCTGAATTTGACCTGTCACTGATAACAGCCAAGCGGTTGTTTTTACACGAAATTCCCTGTGTTAATTGTCTCTGACCTCTCTGTCAAAGTGTTGATAACATAAAATTTACTGTCTGAAATTTACAAAACTGTTTAGATAATGGATTAAAATTAAGTGCATCATAGAAATAGGACAGTTCAGTCTTGCAAATAAAATTGTATTACATCAAATGAATACTGAATGTGAAATCAATTTAAAATTCATTAAGGATTTTATCATAATTCAGAAACATTATATGAGAGCTAATAGAAAATAGAAAATAGCTGACCCTGTTAAAGAAGTAAATAATTTCGATGAAACTATATTAGAAATATGTAAAAGCAACATTGGAACAGTCTTAAAATACAAATGTACTAGAAAATAGTATAAGTAACAAAAATACCGAAGTTTCGACAATTAACACAGGAAGCATGTCTGAATGAAATCATTGTATTGAAAAATAAAAGTCATTATTAGACAAAACGTATATTCAACAATTGAGCAAAAAAAATTCTGAATTTACTTACGTTTTTGTAATAAACTGTGTTAATGAATGGCATTTTATTAGAATCACCTGATACTATTTTTATCAGCATTGTTAAAATTACTAATGATAGTCTGGTATTTGTCAATGTGTGATGACAGAATTTACAGTTTGTGTTTAGATAAGTGACACAGGGTTAAGAGATTTTCACTAGTCGAACCTTACATTAAATCTTATAATTACCTCATTATAAACTCCTCCCTACGGTCGGAATTTATAATGAGGTTATTATATAATACATAATTTACATATATTTGTTGCATATTGTAACTTGATGCCTTTATTCTTAATTTGAAATTGAAGTTTCATTGGGGTATGAAAGTGTTGTCTGAAGTACATTTTTAATGGTGCTTGGTAGTGCTTCATGTTGAAAATTTTCACATGGTCAACACTTTCATAATTCCTTTGAAACTTTGAAACGATGCATTCAGTTCTTAAAATAACAATTTAAAACTGAAACATAAAAAACAAATTATTTAAAGGAAAATAAATCATATACATTGGGAATCTAATTTTTCAAATTCCTCCAACCATGTGGTCATATGTGTTTCATGGGAATTGCAACTTCACATGTACATGCCACATGATCTATGTTCACTTATCAATATGAAGAAATATAAATGAGCATGTATGAATTGTAATTTTTTAATGATAACAGTGGTCAATTTTTATTGACAGCTTTTCCTGAGTCCAGATGTAAGATATGAATTGAAACATGGTGATACATTGATGTTTGGGGATGTTTCATGTAAATACACTATTGATAGCAAGGTAAGCATTCTATTGAGTAAAGTTATTGATACCAGAGGGTAAGCTCCTTACCTGGCAACTGTTGAATATCTGTATAGAGATTCTGGTCAGTTTTGTTGTGTTTTGCATATTAAAGGTATGATTAAAAATTTCAGGAAAAAATCATTTCAGGAAAAAAATGCTTTCAGAAAAAAATCATTTCAGGAAAAAATCATAAGAAGGCACTTTTAAAATGATGCTGATTATGGGTATTTTAGAAAATTAAATATTGGGATTCAAAACATTCAGATTCTGAATTTCTGTTCATGGTTTTTTACCTAGACTTTTAAGTACTTTCCATTTGTAACATGTTTTAAGGTTAATGAGGACACCGGACCCAGAAAATAGTTTACCATTTAAATTTCTTTGTTTTTGGATATATTGTAGTACTAAAGTAGTTGTTTGTTACGTGAAATTTTCAAACCCCCTCACCATGCTCTTTCTCGAGATATATAGGGCAAGAGTAACCTGCCCCTTGGTATTCATGGGCATTTACATAAACGATATATTAGGACAGACTGTTATGTCCATGTTGTTAGTGGGAGAAAAATTACCATCAGTGGTATAAGCTGTGTCTATTGTATATGTGATAACATAGAATAGACTTCGATCTTGCCACCTTGTGGCTTCAAAATTGCCACAATACTCCCTTAACTTGCATTTTTTACGCCTTTTTTGGCCCTCGCCGGACCATATTTCTTGCCACAAAAAAAAATTGTGTCATTTAAAATTTGATTTTTTTCATTGAATATATTATTTGAAATCACAACAATAATATATTAAAAAATCAATATAGCAAACCAGGCTTTTAAGAGACCTACAAGCATTCGAAGTTGACAACATTGCCCTCCTCCCCTAAAAAATTTGCACTCACTAGTACAAAAACCGGAAGTGATGTCACCGACTGTGCTTGTAGCACCAAAAACAAACAACTATAGTCATGTCACTGTATAAGGTCTTCATTGGACCAGAACAGGAAGTTGTAGGTTGCACATGCCGAACCGGATGTGGATACTTTCTTGTCTACTGTAAGCATAAATGCAAAAATTTGTCATTTACAAATTCTTATTTTGTGACATAATTCGACACGTGACCCCGCAGGAGTTCTAAAGAGATAAGGTAGCATGCATGCTGGACCGGAAGTAACGTGTATTTCCCGTTGGCCGCCATTTTGACCGGGCATGGCCTTCTATACTGTATATAGGTATATTTTGGATTACATTGACATTATGAAGTAGTAGATATTTCTCATATTTTCTTGTTCCAAACTTCGTGTTTCGTCATCTTTATAAAACTAGAAATCAGAAGTGGCTCTTTCTAGAAGTATTTCTGTCAGGTCTGGATCAATTTTTTTGGAATGGGAGATAGTTTATGTTGTTTAAGGGTAATTTCCCTCTTTCCAAAATTTTCGTGTTTTTATTCTATCATTATTTCCCTTTTTTCTTATTCTTTTGTGTGTATTATTTATTTTTTCAAAACTTTATCTCTATTTTATTTAATTTTTGCAGTGACTTCTCTCTGTTTAGCACTTTACTGTGTTATTGTATTATTATTTTCCCCTTTTCTCACCTTATTTCGAGATCAACTCCCTTTATCATCCCATTCGGAGCAATTTGAATTTTTTCCCGCCATTTTTCTGTTTCCATGGCAACGGTTGCCATTTTGATATTTTTATGACCAAAACCCGTTTCTACACATGCTAAGTAACCTTCCTGTCAAATTTCATTCAATTTGGTGCAATCTGAAATTTTCCCGCCATTTTTTGTTTCCATGGCAATGGTCGCCATTTTGATATTTTTAACACTCAAACTCTTTTCTACACATGCTAAGTAGCCTTCCAGTCAAATTTCATTCAATTCTGAACATTTTAAATTTTTTCCCGCCATTTTTCTTGTGTGATCACGTGACAGCTGTCCTCATTAACCTTAATGGAACTGACTTAAAGACATTAAATTACTGCTGATAACCGGACTTACCCCATGGCCATAAACCTGTTGTTGTTTTAACTTTACATGTAAACTATATAATAAAATCTCAGAAGGTATATGTAGTTCAAAGAAAAAAAAAGGTGAACAATAGAAATACTACCTTTGAAAGGGGTCAAGAATAGATGTATGTCATCTTATGCATATATACGCAAGGACTGGCATCAAATGCCAGTATGTCTGCCTGGTGTTGACATGAAATTCAATGAAATTATAGGGGTTCGTTCTTACATTAAATTTGTTATACGACCGCAAAATTTTTTGCGGTCGTATATTGGTATGGTGCTGTCGTCGTCGTCTGTAGACACTTTTGTTTTTGGTCAATAACTTGTGTTCCAGTAGATCAATCCTTATGAAATTTTTACATAATGTTCTTTGATATAAAATGAAGTCTTGCAGTAGTTTTGGTCATTGTGACCCCAACCGTTTTACTTTTAAAAAAGGGGCCAAAAAGGGTTAAATTGGGTGTTTTCACATATTTGTCTGTAGAATCTTTATTATTAATCGGATTTTGATGGGGTTTCTTTCAGTGTGCTCATGAGGAAATTTCCAATCAGTAGGATGCCAAAGCATTTCACGTAGCATGTACTGTCCCCGAGATAAATGGGACCCAAAAGGGGTGAATCCAAAAAATATATTTTTTAAATTTTTTGTCCGATTTTGATGCAGTTTTTTTCAATGGATTGCTTATGAAAAATTAACACAGCACTCTGCTATTAGATTTTTGGTAACTTGTTTGCTTACCTAGCTTTGAGGGGCCAAACGGGGCCAAATTGCTAATTTGCAGATTACCTAACATTTTTATTTTTCATCGGATTTTGATGGGATTTTTGTCTTTAGATTCCTCTTGATATAAGCTTTCAGAAATATTTCAAGGGATTTGTCGTAGCTCTTATTGTTCTCGTGCTATAAGGGGTTGAAGGGGCCAAAAGTGCAAACTTGCAGATTATTTGAAATTGTTATTTTTTGTCAGATTTCGAGGGGATTTTTTTCTTAGGATTCCACTTGATATAAGCTTTCAGTAGTATGTCAATGGATTTGGTGTAGCTCTACTGTTTTTGAGCTAAAAGGGGTCAAAGAGGAACCATAATGAGTCAGGGCTAATTTTCATTTTCCCTAGTTTGTGTCCAGCTAATTACTGGGTCAATCCCCTTATTGTGTCCATGCAATTATTGTGTCAAGCTCTTTAGTATGTCCACACTCACTTTCAATTACACTTGTTCAAATTTCAGTGGTCGACATGCTGCGGTCGTATCATGCTGCGCTCAGCGTAGCCCTTTATTTTGTAATTTACCATGCCCTCAATCTTCATTTGAGAAGTAAAAATGTTTAATATTAAAAATGGCCGCTTAGCCAATGATTGTCTGCCACAAATTCAAAATAAGGAAATAAAGATGAGATATTAAGCAGGATAAATTCGCAAATGACCGAATATGAATATCTAAAGGGCACAACTTTTCAATTGGCTGATTGTCACATTTTTCGCTACCAGATACTTGGCGGAGATTTCGGTTGATGTTTTGTCACAAAGATGTTTTTTAATTCGGTCCGACAAATGTTTATTTTGACCATAACTTGCTGTCTGGTTGTCCGATAAGATCAAAATCTTTTCAAAAACTCTGCTTTCTGTCATCCATTGTGTTCATTGGAGCAGACTTGCATTATTATTCTTATTTATTATTAGGGAGCTAAATTAAAGGTGTTTTAACTGAAATATTTAACCTTTGATTTGTGAATTAATGCCATTGGGACTGCCAACAAGTAAGGCCAGTGTTTTTTTATTACTTGGTTTATGGAATTTTTCATGAAAAATGTTGGATGGGTGGTGGTAAAAAAAAAGAAAAAATCCAGATCTTCATCAGACCTAGTGAAAATTTTGTTGAAAATTTATTTTAGAATATAAGCTCAATTTGAAATACCCATACTATATGTAAGTCAGATAATTGTCCCTATTTAAATTGTTTCACTTTCATGGGTGAAAGTGCTATTGGAATGTGCACACTAATCTAGATATATCAGAAAAATGAATATCAGGATCTTTCCAGTCACTGCTGTTATATGACTAATTGACTGTTGGGTAAAACTCTTCAGAAAGATATTTTTTGTTTTTTTTTTGTATTATCAGTGTTGAACAATCGGAAAAAAATTATTAGTAGATCATCGGAAATAATCGGACAGCCATAAATAAATTTCAAAATGAATACTGAAGCAAGAGCCAAAAATTGTGTATCCAGAATGGATTAATAATCGATTATAATAAGAATGTTATTTAAAGTGCTGCTTTCTCAAATTTCAAAATATGTTTTATCTGAAAAATTGTTCTTAATTTTGATTTACAATTTTCCCTATGTATGTTATGAGTGAGTTAACTGAAATTTGAATTGTATCCATATTAGTCAATATATATGTTTTGTTCAGACATGAGAGGACTGTCGTCCCATCCCCTCATTTTCTTTTATTCATACAAGCTAGGCAGGTGAGGACATTATGCCAGTGATGACAATAGTGATAGACTGACAGACAGACACAAAGTGTGGCTTGTCCTGGTCGCCTGATTCGTGATTCAGATATGGTATTTCCCTTATGCTTAGCATTGGGCTTTGTCAAATACTAATTAAGTACCACTTTTATTCAACAAATTCCAAAATTCAGATTTCAAACAATTTGCATTACAGTAATAGATATAAAACATTTTTCAAATGGACAGTCTTGGAAGTACAGAACTTCCTACTTTTTTTTTATCTTTACAGAACTTCCTATATATAGCTACTTTTGGTTATCATAGCCCAACAAAAATAGGCATTCAAAGACCATTGTTTCTATAAATTATTCTAATTAATGAAAATATATACTTTTTAACTAGATAAAGTATGAAAATAAAAATAATGTTAACAAAAATATAATAATTATTTGTCAATTTTAAAAACACAAAATTTAAAGAAAGATAACTCTAAAAAGCTATAACTGTACTACACTAGTAATCCATCTCACTTCTCAACAGTAATTGATATCTTATAAAATAGAATTTATTTTTGTGCTTTTATTCCATCTTATCACTTTTGTATCATAAATATATTCTCCGTTAAGTATTGGTTCTTTGTGGTGCGATGTGTTGTTCATGAGAAATTTGCGGTATTCAGACATACCGATTAACCGGAAGTTTACTGTTTCCCTTGATCAGTAACACGTTTTGCTTGAATTTTGTCATTTCTCGTAAATTTTCTGATGAATAAAGCTAGCGGTTGTGGAACCAACATATCAGGAGCGTTTGTTGCGACGTCGGCGATTATCAATTATTGTTTATCATATTGCTCAATATTGATACCGACGGATGCTAATTTGGATACCGGTCCCGTGCATGCTGCCGCTGCCAGAAGATCGTTTTGATCGCTTTAGTCATTACATTGCAAAAAGACGTTAACTACCAACATTTTTATACCCTTAATTATTATTTTTTTTAGTTTTTACTCGAAAATTTCCCTCGGCGGGAATACGGAAAATAAAAAAATATGAAAAGTCAAAATTTTATTTTTTTTCCAAATCTGAAAAAATCGGGACGGCCGATCCGTAAACCAAGTAATAAAAAAACAATGGCCTAAATAAAAAAAAACAAACAAAAACATGTAATTGAACAGATTACAACTGGACAAAAACTTGCCATATGATGCGATCTGGATGCCTTGTATTTATCTAGAATATTTACTTTGTTGGTATGGATGAAAACACTAATGATTGTTATGTGAACATGCCATTATTTTCAGGCTGATGATGATGAAACAGGGTCAGAGTCAGAATACCAAACTGCCAATGATGTTATAACAGACAAAAAAGATATTACAGTCGAGTTAGATGAGGAGGAATATGACAGCGACAATAGTGTTGACTTGTTACAACCAACACAGGTTTTGTATTTGATATACATTAATTCCTGCCATTATATAACAAGCATATGAACTGGGGTAATTTTGGAAGGGCCTCTTTTCCGTAGTTTTCAAAATAAATTTCAATTTCGCTCAGTCCTAAATTTGCAGTTGACAGTCAAGCCACTTAATTTCCCAACTGCATCACAATTTTTGTGCCAGTTTTATTTTCCTCCTTCAACCCTTATCACTTGAAAATAGTGAAAAGAAAACTGCTGCAAAAATTTCTGTGTTTACAGTAATTTGAAACCAATTGAATTCGGCTTCCTGCTTTTCCCAATTGGTGTGGCTGCTGTACTATCAGGTTTTTTGCTGGAAAACTCTTATTACGTGTGTGTTCAAAAATCTTTCCTCGCGCTTGAATTTTCCAGGTATCATGACGTCACAGAACAAAACCTGATAGTGCAGTGGTGACACCATACGGGACAAAATATGGAAGGTGCATTCCATTGAAAATGAGTAGCCCAAAATTTCAAACTAAGAGCAAAAATTTCGTACATGTATTTGTTTTGTTCTGCTTAACATGTAAAATTAAGGAGAAAGAGAAAAGACTGGATTTGAATGTGTCCAAATTGGGAGGCATGTTTTCCTGTAGACTGTTACTTTGTATGCTAGTACATTAAATAGCAAGCTATGTGTGTCAGTCAGATACAAGTCAATATTTCATCATTAACTATGATAAATGTAACATTTTCTCCCCATGATGTACATGTAACTGAAAAATTGCTCACTATGCATATTTCATCAAATGATCCATCCAAAACTTGTGACAGGCTAAACATTGATGAGGATTCCAAACTTACAAGAAGGTGAACAATTATGTATGGTACCAAACATGATAAAGGTTCTAAATTTGTGACCGGCTATGAAGTTCCAGTCTAGTGCCAGGCTAAACATTGAAGGTTTCAAAACTGTGAAAGGCTATACATAAATGAAGGTTCCCAAACTTGTAAAAGGCTAAACATTGATAAAGGTTCCAAATGTTTGATTCTTGGGTCAAACTTTAAAAAGTTTAAAATCAATATTTGGTGTTGTCAAAAGAGCAAAAACTGGATCCAAAATAATAGAATGTTTTACATTGATTACATATTCATAGTAAAAGTAATGATTTTCTATATGTCATCTATTTACATTGATTACATATTCATAGTAAAAGTAATGAATTTCTATATGTCATCTATTTACATTGATTACATATTCATAGTAAATGTAATGAATTTCTATATGTCATCTATTTACATTGATTACATATTCATAGTAAATGTAATGAATTTCTGTATAGGCATTTACTAACCATTCAGTGAAGAATAATAATGGAAAATCACTCCTAGCCGATGACTCTCTTGATGAAAAAGGTATCGTTAGTTTTCATATTAAACAACTATTTTCTAGTTGCAAGATGCATTATCTCAAAGACCCTCAGGTATTTCCAGTATATTTATTTTGGAGATGAGCAATACACAACTGTTGCAAATACTGATGTGTTAAATGTACGTCACATATCATAATCATATATAGTATCAGTGATCTCATTACACATTCAAATCTACTTTACCCATTTAATTTCCAGATTTTATAATCTCAACTAAATGTATGATAAGAAAAACATTGGAACGGGAATTAAAACAGTGTTGTAAGGTCTACCATGCAGCTTGTGAATGGGATATCTATTCAGTTAATGATATCAAAGTTTTTTTTTACTGCTTTACATAAAAAAATGTGTCAACCACTCATGACCTCGGACAAAAATTTTAGAAAAGAGTAAATCAAATTACAAGAAATTGTAAATTCTTTATTAGATTAATCAGTAGTATAGATATAATTGAAATTTTCAAAGTCATTCATCAGTAAAATATTGGTCACAGTAGCTCAACATAAACATGTAATGAAATAATTTAACTTTGAAAAAAAATCTATATGTATTTATGGACACTGGCGATGTGAACAGCAATTTTGAGATTGTATTATTGTCATTGTGCATGTTTTTCCATATCCATAGTAATGTTATTTTATACTTGCCTTTATAATAGTCATGGCCAAAACACTGTTTATTTTATAAATATATTTCAGGTATAAACAAGACTACTGTACTAGTTGGAGAAACACCGGCTCCTTCGAGACAGAAAAGTAAATACATAAATCAATGATAACTGGTTTTAAGAAAACATTGTCATTAAGGACTACTCACTATCTACATATGATATTAATTCACATATAAATTTACATGTATGTGAAAGGTTATAAATTCCCGAAGTATGATATAAATCCTGGTATGAGTGAAAAATTTGAAAACTTTAAAACTTGTTTTCACAAAAAATTTACAGGTTTAGTTGATAAAAAAGTACTGCATGTTTCAGTTAAATTTTGTAAAAAAATTTTTTTTTGTTTCCTTCTGCAATGACTAGAGATGAATCTTTTGTGATTTTTTTTTTTTGAAATTCATGCTTTTGAAGATGGAAAGTAAATTTGGCCGATAAGATGTTCTACTCAAAGATATATATTTATTTTTATATACAGTAACATCTGGAGCTCTAGTTGAAGAGTCTGGTTCAGAAACAGAAGATGAAGCTGATCTCAGCAAGGACATGCCTCAAACTCTCTTTGTGGAAGGTAAAGTACAGCAACCAGTTTGTTTTATTATCATAACCCTTTGTTTGAAACCCTACAAGGCTGAAGGAATCTGGTAGAGGACTCCAAAAGAGTGTCTGACAGGTGCTTTTAGTTATTTTTGTAAGCAACGGATTTCACTTCAAAGAACAATTACAACTGATGATCATGCATGCCTAAAATGCATGATATGTCATTATTAGGCTTTTTACATACCAAAATCAAGAGATAAAATGAACATATTGTTAGGCTTTTTTTGAAAAAAACTGCGATTTGTAGGGCAAAATTACTATTTGACCTTGCATTTAACTACCATGATGGGAACGGTGGGTAAACAGGACTGTAATACTATGATGAATTATGTATTGCTGTGTCCTTCTTGGCTAAGTCTGTTTCAGATTTTCTTCAGAATCCACTATCATCCCTGATGCTTGTAAAATCAAATTAATTAATTAATTAAATACTCGCTCTGATTCAATTCACATATCATGTGCATTTTCAGTACTGTAATACTGATTTTTGGTTGAATATAAAACACATTGGAATAAAAAACGCACCCCCTTTCTAAGCTTAAAACCTGGAGAAAAATCTAGTTCGTATATATAAAGTGCAGGAGAAAGTTTCTAATTTTTGAGTCGGACCGGATTTGAAAAGTGAAAAATTTGTGTCCAGTCCGGAAATAATATTTCTATTTTACTGTTCAAATCCGGTCCGACTCGAAAATTAGAAACTTGTTATGACACGTGACAAAAGTGTAAAAGGAGTCACATATCTCATAAAAGGTAGACTGAAGCTGAAAATCGGCTGGCACAGGTGTTAAAAAAGGAAACCCATACTGTAAAATAGTTGAATATATCATAAAAACATGTAAGCAATTGAATGATAATGTCCGATAAGGCGCAAAAGTGCTGAAATGAAAAATTGAAATTTGCCCGTCGCACTCCTGTTTGTTTCACTCTCTATGTTCGTGAAATTCATTTGTGTGGGCTTCGTATTTTAACTTGAAATGAAATATTGATAGAATTTCCGACTCTTGTAGATCGTGATTAGCAGGTAAGTGTTCATGGAACATTTTCCTATAATTTTGGTATTATTTTCATCTTACTATCTTGCCTTCATGTAATTCATAACATTTATTGAGAAAAATCGGACAGAAATCTTAGAATTTGTTCTTATTTTGACTAATTTTGCTGAAACAGTTGTCCAGCGAGGTAACCGGAAATGCTTAATTGGCAAGAAATATAAAACCGGTAACCGGTGAAAATTGTAATATATGCGTAAAATTCAAAAGCAAAAGTTTGTTATAACAAAAAAAAAAACCAATAAAATAGTCATTAATTTTCATAAAAGTATCATCTTAGGTTGTCCTTAATTGCTATCCACATAGTCAGCTCATGAGGGAAAAATCAATAATCTAATTGTTCCCCAGAATGTGATATAAGCAATCACTAGAATTACCTACATTGTATAAACATCCGGGTCAACATAAACAAACATGGCTGCTCCCAATACATGTTTTCTCTGGCTAATAAAATGTTTTATCAATGACAGCATGAATGGAACATCAAATTAACGTTCTCAAATGAATTGAAATTCAGAAGGTAGTGCAAGGTGCTGAACTCTTCCAAACATTTTCCTACTTAACAGCGATAATCGGGTCATTCTAACACTGAGAAAAAATGTCAATTCTTTCTGTTCGGGAATATAAAACGCACCCCTTCTGCAAAAAGACATTTTGATGTAAAATCCTGGGTTTTATATT
>MJUU01032274.1:3349-32395 GCA_002080025.1 Modiolus philippinarum
AAAGTAAAAAATCACGAAAAATTTGACCAATAAAGGACCACAACTCATATATAGGTACTTGGATTTTCTTCAAAATATCCATGTGGGTAGATCTTAACATGCTGAACATTTTTTGCAATTTAAACTTAACCTCTATCTGTTCTAGTTTTTTCAATAAAAAATAAAATATCAAAATTTTGAAAATTTTACGGAAAAAGGGCAATAACTCTTAGACGGGTTGTCAGATTTTCTTCAAAATTTCAGAATGGGTAGATCTTCTCATGTTGATCATTTTTACTCTCTGTCAGATTTTTGATATCTGTAACGGTTTTTGAGTTATTTGCCAAAAACTGTAATTTACCCCTATGTTCTATTTTTAGTAACGGCAGCCATGTTGTTTGACCTAAGACATACAAAATAACAAATTTGAAACTAGATACCATAATAATGATTCAGTTAAAGTTTGGTTTCATTTGACCCAGTGGTTTCAGAGGAGAAGATTTTTGAACGTGAGCTAACGACGGACGGACGACAGACGGACGGACGGACGACGGACGCCAAGTGATGGCAAAAGCTCACCCTGGCATAGCCAGGTGAGCTAAAAATGGGTGGGGTTGGGAAGTGGGGGTGCAGGGGGGGGGGGGGGTTATTCCAGCCCATGGACTACTAGTGAAGACCGTAAATACTCATATGACTATGGTAGTTTGGTTTTGGTGCTAAAGGCACTGCCGGTGACATCACTTCCGTTTTTTTTTACTATTGACGGCAAATCTATTTTAGAGGAGGAGGGCAATGTTGTCAACTTTGAATGTTTTTAGGTCTCTTAAAAGCCTGGTTTGCTATAGTGATTTTTTAATATATTATTGTTGTGATTTCAAATAATATATTCAATGAAAAGAATCAAATTTTAAATGGTGCGGCAAGTGCATGAAAAGGCCGTAAAAATTGCAAGTTTATGGATTATTGCAGTAATTTTAACGCTACGACGTGGCTAGATCGAAGTATATTCTATGTTATCACATATTCAATAGTCACAGCTTATACCATTGGTGGTTACTTTTACCCTACTAATAACATGCACATTCCAGTCGGCCCTAATATATATCCTTGTTATTAATATTATACCCATTAACACCAAGGGGCAGGTAATTATTGCCCTATATATCTCGAGAAAAAGCCTGGTAAGGTGGTTTGAAAATTTCACGCAACAACCAACTACTATAGTACTACAATATTATTTCCAAAAACAAAGAAATTTAATTGGTAAATTTTTTTCTGGGTATGGTGTCCTCATTAACCTTAATGATGCATCAACCTCCCACTTATATGACGACTAACTATAGCTTCTGTCTGTCCAGATTGTGTTAAATGTCAAAGCCATAATATTGTCAAAACATTACTTTTAGTCACACAGGTGAAATGTTTTTGTCGTTCGATGTACAAGCCTTGTCTCATTATACAGGTAAAATGTTTTGTCGTTCCATGCACAAATCACACCAAAGTGCAACTTAACTTCTATCTCGAACTGTTTTTGAAATATAGGACAAAATATTTCAAATCGCAAAAAATTTGATTAATAAAGGGGAATAACGCCTACATATGGCTTTAGATTTTCTTCAAAATTGCCATGTGATATGTTGAACATTTTTGCAACAACCTCAGTAAACTCTATGTGTTATATTTTTTAATTAAAACAAAAAAATATCAAAATTATGAAAATTTTACGGAAAGGTGGAAATAACTCTAAATGGGTTTATCAGACTTTCGTCAAAATTGAAGGGTGGATATATCTATTCATGCTGAACATTTTATTCCTCGTCAGATTTTGATATCTGTAACGGTTTTCGATGAGTGTTTGTTTGTTTGTTTTTGTTTTTGTTTTTTTTTTCGGCAAAAACTGCACTCTATCCGTATACTCTATTTTCAGTTTTGGCCGCAATGTTATTTGACCTAGGGCATAGAAAATGATTTATTTGAAACTAGATATCCTAGTGATGATTCGGTTTAAGTTTGGTTCGACTGGACAAATGGTTCCTGAGGACAAGATTTTTGAAAGTGAGCTAGCGACGGACGGACGACGGATGCCAAGTGATGGCAAAAGCTCACCTTGGCATAGCCAGGTGAGCTTAAAACTGGAAGTCGGCCTTTTCACACTTTTTTTATTTTTCTCTTTGCCAGATCGTTTATCAACCAAATACCGGAAATAATCAAGTAGCATGGACCTTTATTTAAATAACAAGCTGTGGTTTTGGGGGCTGCAGCATTCAAGGTGGCCGAAAGAAATGAATACACAGGATTACATGGGAACAATTAGAAATTGGCATTTTTCAGTGGGTTTTAAGTGGAGGTTTTTCATCTTGTACATTTATATTAGATCTCTCTTTAGGGTGTTTGCTGGTGAATCAACAAAAAATGATAGGTTGTTGATGTTATTTTTGAGATAGGAGTGTTTCAAAAAATGGCGGGAACCTAGACTCCTATGCATTTCTATAGGTTTATCGTTAGCAAATAATGGTAAGTTAGTGTCTCTGAATGTCTGTGAAGATGTATAAGATGATGATGGTATGTCCTACAGATTTTGTACATATATAAAGAAGATAGAATGTGTCTCTTGAAATAATGTTTCTGATATGTTTTTTTAAGAAATACATAAATGCTGTATAATATCCATGTATACACAATAAATTATAACAGAAATAGTCTCTCCAAAGATTATAAGATGATGATGGTCTGTATAAGAAGCTGTTGTCTCTTCTCTTGGAATATTCTTTTTCAATTTGTTTGTCACGAACTACATAACTAATCATCTGCATGGTTTATGGTTAGGTCATATTTGGTTGTTATGGGTAGGTATTTTTCACTGCGCAAATACAAGTGGAATATTAAAGTTTAAAAAACAAATTTGAAACCCATAGATTTTTCTTCACACGAATAAAAGGGTAATTAAATAATATGAATACACTGAAATATTGAGAACAGATTTGAAACGCATATAAATTTTGAAAACCCGCCTCCAAAATACCTAAAAAAGAACAGATCCCAACTCCTATATAGATGTCTACCCAGTGTCCTTCTAAGAGTATCACACAGGATGAGATAACTAACAGGTTCGATGGACGCCATCCCCTGTCAAGATATCCCGATGTGCACTATTCCTATCCGGAATTTGTCCTTTTTTTAAATAGAAGAGTTTATGCAATTCTTCCCTTCTAGGCTTATACACATGGGGACCGACCCATCCTGACTGCCCATTGAACCTCTGCCAGAGAGACATGACAACTAACTGACAAAGGTACTGCTGACAGTGCCAGTATAGCTTTTCAAGCCTTCCCTTGAAATTAAAGATCTTCTCGCATAGTTGCCAACATCTGACAATGAAAAATCTTGTCATGAAATGATATACCAAAACGCACGTGAAATCATACTTTCGTACCTAATAGTCTCATTACTGTACAAAAGTCATATGGAAAACAATTAATTACTACAATAAACTCTTATTGTATTCATCAGTGGCCTGTTTAGCTGATTTCATAACAACCTGACTCGTTACATATTCAAAATAAACACAACTCGCTTAAATAATATAAAAATTTCCCCTAACACACATATTAAGACCCTTTGGTTATAATATACAAATAGGTTACGGAACTTGATATAAGTGATAATGGTCTCTTAGTTGGGTTCCCCCGGTAACCTTGCAGATGAACCTGTGGTTAACTTATGCGTGTCTGAAGAGTGTATTTTGTGGGTTGTGCCATGTAACTGTTCATTTTCCAAGTGTGCATTTAGATGACGGATGAAGGAATGGCCCATGATAGGAAACAACAAAGAACCTTGGATAATTATTTAACAATTAACCAAAATATAACAATTCTTGATATCCCGCAACTTCCTACCTTAAAAACAATAATGAAAGTCAAAATGTATTCTGTCCTATGCACTTTTAAGTTCTCGTCCCCCCAAATGTGTGCGGTACACAAGTCAATAAAACCTATAGTACTCAAAAAAGAGCGGCTCTACACTCTCAGTACATTGTTGAAATTTTAGCATTAGAATTTTACTCATCAAAATTGACTTAATTGTTCCAATTGCTATGTTGTCTTTATCTTACTGCTGATTGAGTTCACACGGGACGGACTCTTTGTATGCATTATAACCTCAGCAAGTTCATGACCTTTGTGAAATTTTGTTTTTAGCCACTGATACAGGTGTTCATTAGACGGGAAATATAGGCCAAAAAAAACAGTGATGGTGCGCAAGTAAAATTGCCGAGGGGACTGTCTTGAAATTTTACCTATGTAATCATGATTGAAAAAAAAACGAAAAATGTGAGCAAAGCTCAATTTTTTCATACCCCTTGCTCCCCCTAAAAAGATCAAATCAAATTTTTTAATAGATGTGCACAAGGGCAATGTATTTAACATTCTATGAAAGTTTCAATGAATTTCATCAAGTGGTCTAGGAGGAGTTGTTGCCACAAAGTAAGTACACTATGGCGGAAGGACGAACGGATGGACGGACAGAGACCATGATCATCATACACCGCACGCTAAAGCGGGGTATAAAAATAAAATCAATAAGATATTGGTTCCCCTTGACGTAAAAATTTATGCAAACTCACTATACTGGACGCCTAGACGATGCGCACCTCAATCATCATCACTTAACGATACCCACACTTAAACGGACATTTATTATGTAATGCAATATAGTATTATGTGAAATTCATCGGCATTTGCTTGCTTAGAAAAGTGGTGAAAACCAGAAGCCAAAGGTTGCGTCTTCACTTGACAGGAGAATTCTGGTCTAGGAAAATATAAAACACTTTTCATAAAGGGGTGTAATCAAGTAGCATAATTTTTACCTAGATAACAAGCTATAATTTTAGGAACTGAACCAGTCCGGGTGATCGCAAGTCACAGAAAGCAAAGATGTACATGTCAAAATCATTGAAAATCGGAATTTTCACACTGAAGGACATTCATGTTTTCTATTTTTTTACTTTGTCAGGTCAGTTATCAACCAAATACCGGGAATAATCAAGTAGCATCACTTGCAGAAAAAAAAAGAAGGGAAATGGGGAATGTGTCAAAGAGACAACGACCCAAAGGGGAATAATAACAACTCTAAGCCACCATAAGATCTTCAATGAACGGTTAGGAAACCCAAGATAACAAGATATGTTATTTTTTTTTTTAGCTGAACCAGTCCTGGTAACCAGAAGTCATAGCAAAAACGGGTGTACATGGCAAAATCGTTGAAAATCGTTATTTTTCACACTGAAAGCATTCATGTTTTTTTCTCTTTATTGGGTCGTTTATCAACCAAATACTGGAAATAACCAAGTAGCGGGGATTTGCACCAAAATAAACTAGAGGTACTGTGGCCACAAAATTATACCCCCCAATCCCCATTGGAGTAGAAGTTTCCAAATAAAATTTGTCACAAAAATATTTATAATTGCACATTTCCATTGTGTACTAAAATTTTGAAAAATTTGCATAAAAGATCTCAATAATTAACTAAGTCGGTAAACAGGAAGTAGATGTCCTGCAATACAGAAATCGCTACTTGCGGTATAGGACATCATTCTAAACTTGCAAACAAAATTTCAAGTTGCAGTGATGAATAGTTACTCAGAAAACTGTAACGAAAAGCTCTTACAATTGACAAAAGATTTGAAAAATTAATTAAGTCAGTAAACATGAAGTAGAAGTCCGGCAATCCTGAAATCGTTACGTGCAGTATGGGACATCATGTCAAACTTTCATACAAAATTTCAAGCTGCAGTGATGAGCAGTTACTGAGAAAACTGTTACGAAAAGTTGTTACGATTGACAAAAGATCTCGAAAATTAACCAAGTCGGTAAACAGGAAGTAGATGTCCGGTAATCCTGAAATCGCTACCTGCGGTATGGAACATCATGTCAAACTTGCATACAAAATTTCAAGTTGCAGTGATGAGTACTTACTGAGAAAACTTACGAAAAGTTGTAACGGTTGACAAAAGATCTCGAAAATTAACTAAGTCGGTAAACAGGAAGTAGATGTCCGGCAATCCTGAAATCCCTACTTGCGGTATGGGACATCATGTCAAAGTTGCATACCAAATTTCAAGTTGCAGTGATGAGTAGTATTGAGAAAACTGTAACGAAAAATTGTTTGCTATCACAGACAGACAGACGGATGGACAGAGTGATTCCTATATACCCCCTGAACTTCGTTCGTGGGGGTATAATAAGCTATGGTTTTGAGGGTTAACCAGCCCAGAAAGCACGGGTGCACTCATGCTACCTCATTTGCATGTACTTGTGTTTGACTTAGAAACTCAAGCCAACTCATTTACATTTACTCATATACTGATTGTATGCTGTCACTCGGCTTCAAATGTCTGCCAATGTTCTAATTTGCATAGAGCCCGATTTCAATAATCTATCAATAGAATATAGTATGGTGTGATAGTTGTTTTACAAATGTGCATCTCAAATGTGACATAAATTCATAAAATTCATCGGCATTTACAATATTATTAAACTGCAACTGTATTCTGGATTTATAGATTTTGATTTATCAAAAACATGAGTAATGGAATCAAGAGTCTCTCAGATGCGACATTAACACTCACCGGCTGTTCCCCTAAATAACTCTTCACCTAAGGGGGTTCGCTACTGTATATGAAAATAAATAGGATTTCAAATAAATGTGATTTTTTTGTTAGAAAATTAAAAAAGAAATAATTTAAGTGAAAAAAATTGATAGGATGATGATCTCTTTTTGGAGTTGTATGTGATTGAAAATTTGGCGGGAAACTGTACTCCTCGAGTTTTTCATAGGATTAACATTAGCAAGGTTTGACCACGAATGAATGTGACAGAATAAATAAAATTTATGATTTTTTACAGAATGCTCATAAAGATGTATAAAATGAAATTACGAGAAAAGTTAATGGGGCCACGGGCAAAAAATTATAATGCCTTTAAATGGATCAAACCAGAGAATTCCGAAAATCTGAAATCCCAAAACATGAGGAGCGAACCTCCTTAAGTTTTGAAAAAATATATGTCTCTTAATAAAGGTACATTACTAAACAAATAAAATAGTTACCTTGTTTCTTTTATTATTTCTTGAAATATTGTCTGGAAATAGACTCGGGTTGAACCTAAAAAGTAAAAAATGAAACTTGATTGACTTGTAATTTGGTCTTCTTAAACACAGCTGTACATCGCAAAATATCATTGATGGAATAAGCCAGTATAGCATGGATCTGTACCTAAATAATAAACTTGTTTGGTGCGCTTGACAGGTCCAAGTGACCGGATTAAACAGTAAACACAGTTGTGCTTGGCGAAATTATTGGAAATTATTGGAAATCGCATTTTTTTACACTGAAAGATGAGCGGGGGGATTTTCATGTTTTTTATTCTTATCTCAACCAAATATTTGGGATAATCAAGTAGCATTACTTGTATCTAGATAAGAAGCTTTAGTTTTAGTCCTAACCAGTCCGGGTGACGCAAATCACAGAAAACACAGGTGTACATAGAAAAGTTATTGAAAATAGGCCTTTTTCACAGTGAAGGACATTCATTTTTTTTTTTTTAATTTTCTCTTAAACAGGTCGTAAATCAACCACATTTCAGGAACTATCAAGAAGCATGACTTGCACCCAGATAACAAGCCATGGTTTGAGGACTGAACCAGTCCGAGTAACCTATAATCACAGAAAACACAGGTGTACATGGCAAAATGACTGAAATCGACATTTTCACAATGAAGGACAAAATCGTAGCTACTAGGACATTTCCGCTACACTCAGAAATAACTTATCCATTAAATGGCTAAGTAGCTACGATTGCGAATGACTTTCGTGTTTTTGTCTTTATCGGGTCATTTATCAACTAAATACCTAGTAGCATAACTTATACCTAAATAACAAGCCTTGGCTTTTTTGGAGCTGTGCCAGTCCGGGTAACTGGAAGTCAGAGTAAACACAGATGTACATGGCAAAATCCTTTTATATCGTAATTTGAAGGACATTCATGTTTGTTTTATTTTTCGCTTTAAAAAGGTCATTTTCCAACCAAATACTGGGAATAATCAAGTAGCGGGAACTTGTACCTAAATAAATAAGCTATGGTTTGGATGCTGAACCAGTTCGGATTACCCCAACTCACAGAGAGGACAGTTGTACATGGCATAGTCATTGAAAATCTGCACATTCATGTTTTTTTTTCCTTTTACCAAGGTCGTTTATTAACCAATTTAATACTGGGAATAATTAAGTAGCATGGACTTTCTCCTAAATAATAAGCTATGGTTTTAAGGGCTGGAACAGTCTGAGTGGTCCAAAGAAATGGAATTGCAAATCGCCATTTTTAAAGAAAGGACGTGAAATTCGTATCAATACTAGACTGAAAATGAAGCCAAGAACACACTCAAAGGTACCCATCAAAATCCGATAAATATAAAATAGATGTTCAAAAGACATTCAACTTTTTAAAGGGGACAGAACGCCCAAAATCATTCTCATCTTATGTTGTATTCAAAGTTTCATAAGGATTGGTGAGGGGTTCAGAGGGGGTCTCATCTCGGAATCAAACCATATTATTACTAAAAACTACAAAGGAACTTGAAAACTGGCGAAAACTCGATTCCCGGTGCATTTATTTTCCGAAATTCCGGGCTTAGAGTTTTAAAATCACGACTTCTCGAGCTTATAGACTTCCATTCCCGGCATCCCCTAAGTCAACCAGAACTAAAATATATCGGAAACAGTGTCTACAAATGTAGCCATATATCATACCAATAAACCTGGATTTTTTTTTAATTTGCGATCGTATAAAAACAAATAGCTGTACTGTGAGTGCATGATATGCCCGTCTCCACTTTGAAGCAAAGAGATTAATGGGTTTCTAGCTGATCAAACTAAAGAATAGAGGCAAAACATTTCTTCATCCGTAAGGATATGGTTTTATTTCAAGACCTTTGAATGACTTTTTAGTGAATCTCATTTAAACCATGCATTTGGATTGTTGAAATTCCAAAAATTGAGCGTTGTTAAATAATGTTAGATATGTGTTATTTTGGTTTGTACGTGTGTTCGTATAAACATTCCACGATATCAGCAACATATATTTTGCTGGCGTTATTGTTACTAGTGTCACAGTAACGTAGGAATCATCATACCCAGATATAATATCTTCATACCCTTATATTGTTTTGACATATTGGGCAAATGATAGAATTTTGGGGTAACTTAAAAAAAACAATTTATGAATTACAAGTCTTTTTGACAAAAGTGATTACTTAGATAAGCATTGCTTATTGAGTAACGTAGGAATCGTTTATTTTTTCTGATGGTACATCTACACAAGAAATGGTATTTCATCACATCCTTCTTATGGAAATGATGGAAGTCCATGCAAACTTTGTTTCAAAAGAGTAAATTCCTTGGAATTTTTAACAATAATTTTTCCACTTGTGGCATTTGGTAACGTAGGAATCGGTTACGTAGGAATTTTTTTCATCTTTTAAGATGTATCATCAGAGATCGGCTGTGGTCACTTCATAGCGGAAATTTATATTATTCTTATTAAGTGCTTTGTTTCTTTTAAGTACCCAACATTTTAGTACGATCCCTTCATGTAATTTTGCTAGAACATAGGTAACGTAGGAACCTTTGTTATTAGGAACTTCAAAAACTACAGTGTTTATGAGTACAATTCTTTTTTATTGTTTAAGGCCAATCTTGATACATGATTTTTTATATCATATTGTTAGAAGACTATCTTTTTAAGGTATAACATATGTCTTTCGAGAATCAGTTTGACTCCGAGGCAGTTTTTAAGTAGCAGTAACGTAGGAATCATGAAAAATCTTGACAATTTAAGTTTTCAATTTTTTTCATTTCTGTAATTAAAAAAGTACCAATCTTTACTTTTACTAAATCATAATCTTGGAAGAAATGTAATACGAAACAATTAATTTAATAATTTACTGTTTTTAGTAATAAAAATTAGTTCCAAAAATCAAAAATGCAATCTTGACATGCGAAATTTTGTATTGAAACCGTACAAAAAACACCACAATTTTTCAATAGATCGTGGTATTGTTCTTATTGTGGGTTCATTTAATTCCTATTATTGACAGTAATAAGAAAAAAATCCAACGCTGTACTTTCATTTATAAATATATTTTTACAGAACGGTTACTTTCGTCAACCAAAAATGCATGGTTTAAATGAGATTGACTGTTATAACCTTGGATCAAGTACTAAAATTTATTCCCTATTGGCGGCCATCATTGACGTGATGCGGGTTGCCGATACATCTTTCAAAAGGGGCAAACTAGGGCCATTGGTGGCCATTGGCTTTGTAGTTTCAGAGAAAGATTTCTTTCAATGATTTAATCAAACGGTTCCCCGTCATTTTGGATGGAAAAACCAGACAATATAAAGGGACTGCCAAAGGTTATTTCAATTCAGATTTGGTTGCTCATACCTTTAATTTTAAATTTGAGCTCTTTAAAAGTATTTATATCTCCTTGAAGACCCCATCCTATTTAACATCTATATGATATAAATAGCTCCAAACCTATAAAATTATATTCCAAAATATTAAATATGGGATGCAATGAAGCCTTCGACAAGCTCAATATTTTAGTAGCGTAAACAAAACCTCTATATATAACACAAAATACAATAAAACCACAAAAATTGGAAGGGGCCAGGAAGACAGATATATCCTTACTTTGCTTCTATCTCTAATCTTTTATGACATAAAAATAAAAAAAAAACACAAATCCTAAAATTTTTCAGAGAAGGACAAAATTGGTGATCAGAATTTCTATCATGTTGTAGGTGTGTGTATTACTTGTATAGATCTTGTAAAGCTGATGTTTTTTTTTTTTTTATCTGTGACGATTTTTCAGTTACTTATCCCTTTGATACATTTTCAGTCACAACAGCAACATTTTTTGCTATTGGACACTTCGAACAATTTCAATCAACATGTACAACCCAGTGATGATCCACGCCAAGTTTACAGGCCTTGTAATTTCATTAGAATAATTTAGATAACGTTTACGTCGAACGGAAAGACGGGCATGGCAATAGACTACCCTGGCTATAGACAGGTGAACTATACGGCTATTTTACCCGATACTTCTGAAAAATCAAACTAAAAATATATGATCTAGGCATTCTCCAGAGGTAGTATGAGAGGTTGACGAACAAGCAAGACGGATATCGGGTTACCATAATACCTCCCGTCGAAGATAAGCGCATAATAGTTCCAACGACATTCTGTGCAGTTAAAACCTTCCTAAAAATCTGTATATTACACATTGAATATTGAAAGGGAGATAATAATTTCGGTGTCTCTTAAAGATTAGATTATTTTAAAGCAGTACCTTTTTTCGGATTGGGAATGGGGTGTTGGGAAGCTTTGTCTTCAGTTAAATGCTACTTCCGCTGGTTGTTCGGTGAAACTGAAATGAAAAAGAAATAAGATTCAATACAACATGAACTCATTCTGTTATGGGAAACAGGAAATCTTACTCGACTACAATAAGGGGTCTCGATGGTGGTCCCTTTTCCGAAATCCCGTCAATTTTTCTACACTTTCACAAAGACTCTTTTAGGATCAATTACGCCCTCGTTCAATACAAAATTTACTGACCGTGAATATACCATGGCAGTTCCTTAACAGACTGTAATATAATGAGAAGCAACATATGTACATTTATATTATTCGGATTAAACTATTAAGGAAAACTGTTAACTTCATATTTCAGCCTAGAATAACAGAATTAATGGACAATTCCTAGCTGAGAGAAAAAAAACTTTAATGCGGCATTTTGCAGGCTCCCAAAGGTGATCATCCTAAACATTGAATAGACTGCTATTGTAATATTTTACGAAAAGGTATGGAATAAATGAACATGAGATCATAACACATATGTGAACAATAACTGCAATACTTTTAATGAGCTGTATGGCCATTTCGGAAATTATTTTATCATCAGCAGCACTAGAACCCAAACATAGGAAATCCATAATTTCAAAAAAATGTTCAAGATGCATAAAACCAAACGAAATCCGAATAATCAAATATAGCTAGGGACAAAAGTAACCTTAACCTTTTCCGCTGGAGTGTTGATAACAAATTAACCCATAAACTTGGTCCTGACCTTCTACCAGAATAACTTTTTAAGATATCAAACGCATATTAAATTAACTTTGACCAGACATCTATACATAAAAATTTTAAAAAAGACTACTCACCTATTCTAACATAGACAGTTTTATTGAAAGCATCAGATTTGAATATGCCGAGTAGTTTAAGGTGAGAAAAAAATCGTAAAATTGTGTTATAGGGTCCATTGTTACACTATGATTCCTACTGGCAGCCATCTTGGATAAAGTTTGAATTAACCTGAAAACTATTTTTTGCAGGGGACTGCCTAACCAACATTGTGACCAAGTACAGTTCAATAGTTCCAAAGGAGATCTTAAAAGTGTCGATCCCCATAAGGTCCAATGTAAAACGTTGTTCCCCGCTGGAGGCAATATTTAATATAGCACGAACCTGAATACCTTTCTTTTGTTGTAGGGGACCTCACAATGACTGGTGTTGCAAAGTTTGGGTCAAATTTGCCCAACAATTTGAGAGAAGATTCCCAAATGGTACCAAGAACCATGTTCCCTGCTAGCACTCATCTTAGATAAGACACCGACCTGAAATAAATGGGGACAAGTTTGATTTTAAATTATAAACGGCTCTTTAGTTTCAAATGTCGAGATCTCAGAGTTTGTTAATATTTCCATAGGGTCCGATGATAGACTATGTTTCCCTTTGGTGGTCATCTTTGATAGAGTGCAACATATGAAAAACTTATTTTTACAATGGACCGCTTAAATACTATATTGTGATTAAGCTGATTGGCATAATTGAGGTTAAGGAAATGACCTAATGACAAATGGACATAACGGAGGCCAAAAAACAAAACTTTGAACTTAGACATCACTTTTATCTAAAAAAAAAAGTCTGACGTAACTTGGGCCTAGAACAAACTGGGAACTAATATTCATAACTGAGACACACAAAGCAAATTCAGACCTCGTCAGCCTGCACCTCTGAGACTTCCCCAACAACCACCACTCACTGGGAATTCCTCAACCATAATAAATACGTACCGGGACCCCCCCCCCCCCATGATCCCCACTTGGACATCTTCAGCCAACACCACTGAAACTTTCCAAGCAATCACCTCCACCTTACCTTCTCAGCAACCACCACTGCAGCCTACTGGTACCACCTCCACTTCCTCAGGACTTCTTCGTAACTCATTGGCAGCTACCTCAACCACTTTAACCGAAACGAACACCTTTGCATGAAGAATAAGAACAGGAAGATCCTGGGTAGGAAACTAAAGGACCGAATCTTAACTTCCTCAAGAGTCTTACGTTCTCCTTCTCCTTTTGGTTTTCTCTGAAATAGATAATTCTTTGCAAGATTTAATGATACATGTACACCACATTGCTATGAAATATTCATATAAACTGTAAATTTCAACAAAGTGTAGATGTAACTGTTATTTAACATTAATATAAAAATGGCTGGCAGGAACTTGTTTCACTCACCTGGCTCCAAGAGAAAAAAAATATCGAATTTCTTTAATTTTTAAAGATCTCAATTGCTTCTGCAGAATATTAATTGTTTCTTGTCGAATCTAACGAAATGAGTAATCTTGTAAAGGATCTTCCTTAAGACTTTCGTGTACAGTTTGGTTTGCTTCAATATTCTCAGAGCAAATGATGAAAATGTTTTTCAATAGGGTCCAATGCTAAACTATGTTCCATGCTGGTGGCAGTTGGTGGGCATTATTTCTGTACAGTTTGAATTTGCTTCAATAGTTTCAGAGAAGGTAGTGAAAATAATTATATGGTAAAAGGTCAAACTATTATGTTCCGTGCTGGCTTCCCATTTTTGATCGGATCTAAACGAAATGATTAATCTTTGTAAAGGACCTTCTACACATCATTAATGTAAAGTTTGGTTGAACTTGCTTCATTGGTTTCACAGGAGATGACACAGGCACTTGTTCCATAAAAATGTCAGTCCCACCCTCTCTTCCTCAAGTGCTTGTGGGAGATGATCAAAATGTGATTTTCCCAAGGGATCCAATGGGGCGGTAATGTTTTGTCGGACCTGACAGAATGAGCGATCTGTCATACATCATTCTAATACAATTCAATTAAAACTGCTTCCATGGTTTCAGAAGAAGATGGTGAAAATGAAGTCTTTCCCAAAGGCCAAATGTTGAACAATGTTCTGTTGCTTTTTTCGGATTGCTACATAATGAGCTTAAAAACGTAAGCTTTCATTATAGACTGTCTCCTTTGAAATTATAACCCAGTCGGGTAAACTGTTAACCAACGCCGGAGACGGAAAATGATAAGTGGTAATAAGGTATAAATGTTTTTGCATTTTGCCCGAATTTTTTTTTAAACTACGCACTTAAAATGAGGCTAACCTCTGCTGTTGTTTAGGCAAGGATTTCTTGAAACCCATTTGAATTGATTTAATATTGTACACTAAATGAAATGTTAAAAAGAAATCAATAGGTCAGTGTGCTTTTTATATTAAAAATTTGGCGGGAAATTTCTCTGGATTTCCCCTTAATTTTACATTAATCCTTTTTTGCCAAAAAGCTAGGAAGTAACATCAAGAAATTTATGAAAAACTTGTCGGGTGTCTTAATTTGACCTATAGTAGATATTCATGAAATAAGAAGTGGGGGTCCGTGTGCAAAATTATTTAAGCCATTGAACTGGAAAAAAGCAGAGAAGTTCCGAAACCTGACACAACGAGTGATCGACCTTACGAGCAAAAAAGTTGGAAAAAATTGTGTGTAAACCGGCAACCGCATCACAAGTGTCAAGTGTAGACACATATCACCCAGCCGAAGTTTGCCGATTGGTGGTACCATTGTTTATTTTTACTAGTATTTATTTTAAACATATTTATTGTCAAAAAGATGGAATGACAAGGGATAAGACACAAGTTCAGAACTTACGAGGTCTTCTCTATTACAATATATATACAACTAGTACTGACAATATATAACAGTGTAAATATATAATTACTATAAATTAATTTAAGGTAAAACATAACACAGCAGAGTGTGAGATGAGTCGTCGTCGTCAAAAATGGTAACCAAGAAATAAGTTTGAATTAGACAAATCTTTTGTTTTCCAATATATACTTCTGGACAATAATGAATAGTACCGCTAGGTTCATAATTTCCATACAATACATTTCTAATAGTTAATGGCACACCAAGGTCAGAAATATCTTTGTTGTTTGTATAATTGGCATTTAAAAAGAAATGGTCTGCTGATTCGATATAGTTTCGACATTGACAATAACACGAATTACTTTACTTTAAACTTATTTATTGTCAAAACAGACACATGACAATGGATCAGACACAAGCGTGAGCTCAGAAAGTCTTCTCCAATACAAATACATATATACAAATAAAAAGTATATTACACTGACACATTATTATAACATTTCTATTTTATTGAGAAAAAAATGAACATAGCGAAGGCTAGAACGGTTTGAAAAGAAAAGTGAAAGAAAAAAAGGATAGGAAGAAAGAGAAAGTAAAAATAAGTTAGAAGAGGTGGTCGTCGTATTAATCTTAAATCAATACATACAGCAATAGTATCTTATAAGTTACATGTTATTTATGACAAATCTATTGGAATCTAATATAAATTTCTGGACTAACAAAGAAAGTTGTGATTTTTTTTCATCATCAAAATCTGCATTGCCAAATAAAATATTTTCAATTGTTATTTGAACATTCAAATTTCTCATTCCGGATAATAAAATATTTCTTTGTATTACATATATAGGGCATACTACGAAAAAGTGTTCCGCAGATTCTATGACATTACCACATTCGCAATAACATGTTTCAATCAAATTACATCTAAACAAATCACAGTTCAAACTGCTGCATTTGCGACGCAATCTTGTGTGTAAAATACTCCCCAACCTAGATCCTATACTAAAATAATGAGGTGGTTTGGCTACAGGATAGTAACTGGTTTTAAGGTTATATTTAAATGATTCAGGAGTAGAAGAATTTTTAATGGGAGAAGGAAGATTATTCCAGAGTCTAATCGTATGGGGTATAAATGATTTTTGATACATAGATAATCTGCCATACGGAATGTTATAGTCTAAAGCATTACGTAAATTATACTGGTTACCCTGACCAACTGTTGTTGGCAATAAGTCGTTTAAGTATTGAGGAGCAAATCCGTTCACTATATTATAAAACATACATAATTTCCTCCTCTCGCGTCGAACTGAAAGTTTATCCCAACCAGTTTCTAAATAAACACTAACGTTGCTAGCATAAGATGTTAAACCAGTTAAACGAATTAGTTATATTGCATCTGAATAGATCACTTTTCAGACTACTACAATTTTGTCGAAGTCGAGTGTGTAAAACGTTGCCAATACGCGAGCCAGTAGTAAAATATGAGGGAGGTTTACTTACAGTTTAATATAAACTTTTAACTTTGGATTTGAATACGTTTGAATTTGGACAATTTCTTATATCTGATTCAAGATCATTCCAAAGCCTAGTAGTTGCAGGTACAAATGATTCTTGAAAACAACTTAATCGACAACGAGGAATAATGAAATCATTTGCCCTTCTTAAGTTATAGTCATTTCTATCATTAAAAGTCTGAGGAAGGAGTTCATACAGATAATCAGGAACTTTATGGTGTACAATATTATAGAAAAGTGACAGTTTCCTTTTTCTCTAATTTTTATCCAGTTTTCACATTTCCTGAACGGGGTGGAATTATTTGTTCTCCTCTCTAGAGAGGAGAACAAGTTTCGTGACATTTCCCGCCAAATTCATCCGGAATACAATCCTCGGTATTTTTCTTCCAGTCATTAGAGAAACAGTTTCCACAACTTAAACACGTTAATTATGAAATTTCTCACATCTCGTTAAATAAATTTTCAAATATTTAAAAGTTCGGCAAGCCTCGGCGTCGCTTTCAAACATTTGAAAAATTTCTTTAACTCAATGTGAGAAGTTTCATAATCAACTAGTTCTCGATATGGAAACTATATGTTCACGTCTAGATGACAATTTTTCCCAACCAGTTTCTTCATATATGGATTTGTTGCTGGTATAAGCTGTCAAACCAGTCACAATTCTACCAGCCTCGATCTGAATTTTCTCAAGTCTGTTAGAATCACCAGTAGAACATCTATCCCAAACCTCACATCAGTACTCTAAGGGGGGTTTAATGAACGTTAAGTAAACATTTTACTAGTATCTCTCCCCTTCCAGGATTATTAAAAAATCGTATTCCAAATTTGTTAAATAATCGAAATTATGAAGTATTTTTGGCATTTTTATATATTTAAGGGTATCTGATATCATTTTCTAGACATAATGCATTTTCAGAGCTTCCAAAAAACGAAATACAGCTCATATTGTTGTAAGGTCCAAGCTCCAACATGCGGAGGTTGAATTCACTTGCGCTGCATAGATATGTAAAATTTTCATCCAGTTTTCAGGGTTGCCACACACCGGGAAAACGGGAAAAAACAGTATTTTCGTTTTAGGTGCTCCCGGTCGGGATATAGCCGGGAAAATGCGAAAAATAACAAAAATCCGAGGAAAATCCTTGAAAAACAAAAACCGGATGTTGTTAATAAAATTAATTACTTCCCTTTTACGGAAGTGCAAATTTTTCCACATGCGTAGTAATTGAATAACCGTCGTTTCAAAACTTCGTAAATGGTTAATGGTTATTGTTCACTTGTACACATGATGTGAATTCACTGACATTCAATAAATGTAACTCTTGTCTTAACGATCAATGTAGACAAACTTCAAAAGGACGAACTTCATGGGGCAATCTGAGCTAGGTATTGTACATCTCGATCTGATGCGCTTGTCGAAAAAGTTTCATTGGTAGTTCTGAGTTGAGGTTCAGCAAACAAGACATTAAAAAATAATGACGTTTATGAATTGGTCAGCAAATAAAAGTGACAACACTAGTTGGAGTCGAATAGGGTAAAAAGACGAAGGCAAATCCTAAATGTACACAAGACAAATGGAAGACGGCTTACTCCCGACTTTGTTCAGGCAGCCTATTTAAGCTAATGGTGGGTTTAATTTAAAATTAATGATGAATAAACCTCCCTAATTTATGAAGTTAGTCAAATCTTTTTATGGGAAACATGTAGCACGCAGAGGTGTTTACTACTACGGATTTACCGTATTTTCAAGTAAAAATATGCACTACCGATTCACATTGCAGAAATGAAACTCTATGCGGGATCTTAAGTTCAATATTATAGTGAAAGTATAAGGACCCTATCTATGTTTCTCGTTCAAGAGCTTACCCGCTGGGGTCGTATAGCAGCGCAATTTCCTGCCCCTACCCATTTTTCAGTGTCAATCAAAACTCGCTGCCCTATTTGTCAATTCAGTCTTCATTATTGCTGCGGTCAAGCAAGTGACAAAACTTTTATTGTAATGAAGTCAAGTTTAACAACCCAAGCTTACACAGTGTGTTAGATTCATCGATGTCAAATGCCTACATTGTTGATATATCAGACGTGAAAACCTGACAAATGTATACAATGTTGCCTTTGCACGACGGCGAGTCAATGACAGGTAGACAGCTTGGGGTGTAAATCTTAATTTCGGTAAACTGAAAGTTTTGCCACTTCCTTGACCACGGCAATATCTTTCTTCTTGTACTTATATTTTATTTGAATTGATTAATTTGACCCCTTATATATTTCTCGTAGAAAGGTAGACTCGCTAGGGATCATATGGAAAGCTTAATTTCCTCGTAGAAGAGTAGACTCACTAGGGGTTCCATTGAAGGCTTAATTTACTACCCCTAATTTTCCAGTGGCAGCCAAATTATAACACAGAAAGCCTGACCGCGAACCATTGTAGACAAACTGTGTGGAGAAACGCTACGCTGCAAGCAGTTTAAATATCCCTTCTCGTATAAGAGCAGACCCGGAAGGCTAGATTTCCTGCCCCTACCCATTTCCAGATTTTCTTCTTCTTTTAGATATTACTTTTGAATTATTTTGTTTTCGTCTATATACAGCTTAAATATTGCTCACTGGACGTAAAACTCTAATCATTCAATCAAAACAATGATGTAGAAATAAAAACAGTTGATAAAATCGACGAAATGAACACAACAGCTGAAATGAAAAAAAGTATTTATGTTATGTATCACTTTTGTTTTATAAACGGGAAAACATTCTCAAAATACGGGTGATTACGGACACATAACTGCTTAAATACTGATACCGTTTAGGAGAGGTTAACAGGTCTGAGCACGAGGCCACCAATATTTCCCCCCTATTTGTTCTTTATAACGAAATTTGAAATTAAAAAAATCGCAGCAACTCAAACCAAATTAGATTTGGCTTGATTTTAGGGTAAAAAAATATCATTGGGATTTTTTTTTATTCAATGACAAACAGACATACCATCAATTATAAAACCAGATGTCCTCCGAAATCTGTGGTCTTGCACAATGCAGAACAAAGCAACACCACAAATGAAGAGCACAGATTGTTACATTACTGACTAATGCATTGTAGAGATTTTGCCTGATGTTCA
This sequence comes from Modiolus philippinarum, assembly GCA_002080025.1. Classification (NCBI taxonomy): domain Eukaryota; kingdom Metazoa; phylum Mollusca; class Bivalvia; order Mytilida; family Modiolidae; genus Modiolus; species Modiolus philippinarum. The sequence goes on from MJUU01032274.1 coordinate 23,033, forward strand.
TATCATTTCGTTGTCTGTTTATGAAGATAAATGATTGACCATCTAAATATCACACAATTTTTATTTATTTAAATCCTCGAAATCTTGTAAAAATCCTTGAAAAAGTCTTGAATTTCATATGAGGTAAAGATTGGCAACCCTGGGTTTTAAAATCATATTAGTCGAAAAGGCGTTTTTGTTCTGTGCATTTTTCGCGTGTTTACAAAAGCCCAGAATAAACAAAGACATGTAAGAACATTGTAGTTCGAGACGACTGCCATGTTACACTGGTAAGTTATGCTTTTTAAATCAGTAATGACAAAAGTAATCAAACAAATCTTGTGTGTTTGTTTTATTTAGGATGTCAGTATATTTTGAAAAAGTTTACCTAATTTTCTAGAAATCTTGCATACTACACCACATCAAACCAAACGAGGAGGACTTGTGCATCCCAAAGGCACGATCTTTCGTTGCACCAGACCTAGGATATTCTCGTATTCTGTACAATTTCATCACTGTCAATATTTTCTCATATGCCAAGGCTACAACATCGATTCCGGGTTATGTTTTTTCCTCATTGGAGTATATTATCTATAGCATAACATTTGTAGAATTTGGAAAATAAACATTTGTGGTGCTATACATAAACCAAAAATAGTAATGGTGCATTACATGATTCCCCGCCACGTTTCACAAAATTTATAAGTTTAAAGGAGCATAACTCAAGGACAATGCGTACCACTGAACCCAAAATTATTCTTGGCCTATGTTTTGTGGTAAACAATTTACATATCAGGTATGAAGGCATTATGTTATTTCATTCACGAGTTACAAAACCCTAAAATTTGCAAAATATCAAAATTTCAAGGGGCATAACTCCAGAACCCCTTGGACCTCTGGACCCAAAATTGAACTTTGCCTGAGTTTTGTTGTAAACAACTTGTATACTAAGTTTGAAGACCTTGTGTTATTTCATTCAAAAGTTATCAGTCGGAAACCCTAAAATCAGCAAAATTTCAAAGTTTCAAGGGGCATAACTCCAGAACCCCCTTAGACCTCTGAACCCAAAATCAAACTTGACCTGAGTTTTGTGGCAAACTACTTACATACTAAGTTTGAAGACTGTGTTATATTGTTCACAAGTTATCAGTCGGAAACCCTAAAATTGGCAAAATTTCAAAGTTTCAAGGGACATAACTCCGATCCAGAACCCCTTAGACCTCTGAACCCAAAATCGAACTTGAGCTGAGTTTTGTGGTAAACAACTTGCATACCAAGTTTTAAGACCTTGTGTTATTTCGTTCACAAGTAATTAGTCGGAAACCTTGGAAACCTTGGAAACCGGGGGACGGACGGACGGGCGGACGGGCACACGACTGAGGGTATCACATAATACTTCGCCACTTCGTGTGGCGGGGTATAAAAAGGAAGGGTGGGCAGGGTACAGGGAGACCGGGAGAAAGCAGGCGAGAGAAACGAGAAGTCGGCGAGAAAGGGAGAAGGGAGACAGGAAGAAGTATGGAGGGAAGGAAGAGATAAAAGACAACCTGTCTGCCCTCACAAAAATAAGATCAAGAAATAAAAAATTATAACTTTGGGCATGAAAAAAATCCAAGAACAAAATTTAATAATGATGATAGATAATACCACTTTCTTATGGAGGGGTATTTCCGCCACCAGAGAAATTCTATGCTGTAAATTTTATCTTCTCTTTTTATTGTTTTCACTTTCCTTATATCCATAGTTCTGCATTTTCTATATTCTATATTGTAGATTCTATAATATCAATTTATCATATTTTATATTCTTTCTTTCAATGTTCCTATTTCATCCGTACTTCTGCAGTTTTTATATTTGATATTGTTTCTGAAAACTCAATTTGTTATGTTTGATGTTTTCTCTTTAAATGTTCCCATTTCCATGCTTTGTTCATTAAATTCTAAAATCTTCTTTCACGACATTATATTCACCGTGTTAATTTCGAAAAATTTCATGTTATATAATTTGAAAGAGAAGTGTTCAAAGTAAGTATTCATTGTGCAACATTCTTTCGTTTATATTTAACTTTTGTCTTTGTATTTTCATGCAATTTTTGTTTTTATGTGCTTAAAATAAACGTGGCGGAAAAAACGCGTATGATTGAATTATGACAGATGGCGCGAGTGTTTCTGTGACAGCTTTTCATCCACCAGCAGATTCGTCCACGAACGGGACTTTATATCATTGTGTATTTCAAAGACAATGTTTAATATGATGCAACAAAATGACACTTTTAAGACGGTGAAATTAGAAAGCCTTGCCATTTAAGTGAGAGTGAAGCGTTGAAAACTTGAAGGAGATCGTCCATGATTGGAAGCGATAATACTGCTTACGTGACGCGGGAAACACTGAAAAGAATCACCTTGAATCGGGAAACAGGTTTTTTAGGAGTCATTAATAAACCCCCCGCTCTTTCGTAAAACGGGAAAGTGGAGATTTTGGGAAAGGACCCCATTGTAATCTCCTATATACAGCACCAAAATTTTTATAAGCCAGATGAAAAAAAAAATCCCATTTTGTACAATGTTGAACGAAATTTTCATGCTACCAAGTAATGCATTTTTAATAATAGAGGGGGAAGACGAGACTCACATGATTTTCGGGACTTCCGAATTTCCCATTTTTAACTTCGGAAAATCGGATAACCCCGGCTCTCTGAGAGCCCAAAGCTGAAGTCAGGAGCTCAGTGAGTGGGACCCGGAGCCTAATATTGAGCCCGGAGCAATAGTTTGGAGCTCAGAGACATAGTGTTGGAGACCGGTGCCCTTTCATTGGAGCCCGGACCCCTAGTGTTGGAGCCTAGATCCCTAGTGCTGGAGCTCGGAGCCCTAGTGTACGAGCCCGGAGTCCTTGTGTTGGAGCCCAGAGCCAACAAAGAATAAAATATTAATATCGAGAAGGACCAATTGAAAAAATATTAATGAAGAGATAAATAAATAAGTATTATAAAATCACTACAAAAAAGGGGAGAAGGGAATAAGTAAGAAAGCGAAAATACACTATACACTATACAAAAGCTATTTTTGACTTTGAAAATTGCAGATATAACAACTATAAATATTCTTTTTGAGAAGTTTAGTAGCCCTTAGAAGGACTTTTGTCTGCATATGTAGGATATAAGCTCTTGACTTCACTTCTTTCTTGGTTTCTTAAATTTCTTTTGTGCGGTAGTTTTTGTCTTTTGAGGAGAGTTAGCGTCCTTTTCGACTGGCTTAGTTGTAGATTTCTTAGCTGCTGGCATGAAGGACAATTGCCACAGAAACGACATCTCGAAAGTTTATGACAAATGTATACCAGCTTGACCATGCAGTTTCAATTACTAGTTGAAATCGCTGATTATATAGAAAAGCGAACCTTTTTGCCTGGGAAAGCTCGGCATGGCTGTATGAAGTTTCTCAGTGGTTGCATGTTAAATTGCACCGAGTTTACCCCTAAATAGAGTTCTTTTTGTGGTGTGAATCTAGTCGTTAGAGTATCCAAACAACATTTCATAGTACTGAACAAATCGGTGACACGACACGAACCAACCTCCCCCCCCCCCGTGTCCACTTTAGCAGGGCCAGGTATTTCCATTTTCCAATTCGTGATCTGAAAATGGGAGTTATCTGATTTCCCAAAGTTGAAAAATTGAAAATCCCGACGTCTCGAAAATCATGCTGGTCTCGCCAACCCCTCTTTTATTAGAAAACTATTACCATTCCGGTAGCCTGAAATTTTCGTTTAATAATGTCAATGCACGGTAATTTTATTTTCAACAGGTGTATTAATGGGACTTCAAATATTTTACACTCTTTAAAAGCAACCTTTTCCCGGTTCACGACGTAAACTTTAAGCGGTTCCGACATTATTTCCCGTTTCCCCAGTGCATTTTTATACGCCCGTCTAATGACGGACGTATTATGGTATACCAATGTCCGATTGTCCATCCGTCCGTCCGTCCGTCCGTCTGTCTGTCCGTCCGTTTCATATGTCGCGCTCTAACTTGATAACCATTTTGCCAATTCACTTCAAACTTTGCAGAGGTATTGGGTATGATGGCCTCACGATTTGTATACTTTTTCGGGTAAATTCGATTTTTGTTGTAGGAGTTATGGGACTTTATTCGTCAATTTTAAGGCAATTTTTTACATGTCGCGCTCTAACTCGACAACCCTTTGGTCGATTCACTTCAAACTTTGTAGAGGTATTGGATATGATGGACTCACAATCTGTATACTTTTTTGTGAAAATTCGATTTTTGTTGTAGGAGTTATGGGACTTTATTCGTCAATTTTAAGGCAATTTTTTACATGTCACGCTCTAACTCAACAACCCTGTGGTCGATTCACTCCAAACTTTGTAGAGGTATTTGGTATGATGGACTCACGATCTGTATACTTTTTCGTGAAAATTCAATTTTTCTTGTAGAAGTTATGGGACTTTAAGGTAAACGGGAGTTTAAAATTGCGCATCATTCTTGCGCATGTGACTAAAAATGGAATTCACTATGGGAACGTTGCCGAAACCATTTTCAATGTCTTACAATAGTCAAATTTGATGAAATATGCCACTTTTATTAAGTAACCACGCAAAATATTGAACCTTTCAGCTAACTCCTGTTCCATTAAAGGGAGATAATTTGTATAGAAATAATAGGAAAAAATGAGTTTTTTTGCAAATTATTCAAAAATAAATTCGGTGACCCCCAAATTTTTTTCATGGAAATTGAAGGACAGTATATGAGCTATTTATTTACCAAATTTTAAAAAATTCTATCTGATGTAACTAAAATAATTTAAAATTTTGTCAAAATTCGCTAATTTTCCCTATTATTTCAACCAAAATAGCAGATTTGTACATTTCATATTTCATTCTTATATGGCCGGTGACCCCTCATTTTTATTTTATTTTTTATATGCTCTAATAGCAAAGGGTAAATCATGAAAAAATCAGAAAATTCTATCTGACAGAATTTTAGACCCCCGTACCACCTTAATTGTCAATTTTAAGGCAATTTTTTACATGTCACGCTCTAACTTGACAAATCTTTGACCAATTCACTTCAAACTTTGGAAAGATATTGGGCATGATGGCCTCATGATCTGTAAACTTTTTCGTGAAATTTTGATTTTTCTTGCAAGAGTTATGGAACTTTATTTATGAATTCTAAGGCAATTTTTCACATGTTGTGTTCTAACTTGACAAACTTATGGCTAGTTCACTTCAAACTTTGTGCAGATATTGGATATGATGGTTTCATGGTCTGTATACTTTTCCTGAAATTTCGATTTTTCTTGGAAGAGTTATGGGACTTTATTTTTCAAATTTAAGGCAATTTTATACATAATGCACTCTTACTGATTAATAGTTTGATCAGCTCACTTCAAACTTTGCACATTGATTTATTAAAGAGATATCATGCTTAATTGGGCAGTTATAGGTGTATTTTAAATTGAGAACCACATTCTTTAATCACTAAAAGTTTTCAAGGGGTGACGACGGGCGTATCATGCGACTTGGCGCAGCTGTTTATTTATTTTCGATGATCCCTTTCCTGCTCACTAAAAAAGCCGACCCGCTTTCCGTTTACTTCAAAGCCGACCCCGCATCCAGCTTTAACCGCATCGAGACACATTTATAATTCTCCTGTGTGAATATGGCGAGTTTTGAGAGTAATTTGCTGTTGACAAAAAAGAAATAGCGTAGTTTTCCCGAAAAGTTTTTAAGCCATTTACAGAAGAGATTTCAGTGCGAAAGGGAACTCCCTTCAAGAAAATAATTTTAATTCTTAATAGGCACATATTCTGTTAAAATTCTTACAAAAATCAGAAAGTTCAAATAACTAATTACATTAATGGGGAATAACGCGGGTTATGGGTCCCGGATTTGCATTTTTTTTTTAAAATTTGGACCCGGTTTCCAACACAAGGACTCTGGGCTCCAATAATAGGGCTCCAGGCTCCAGAACCTAGGGCTCAGGACTCCACTCGCTGGGCTCCGGGCTTCAGATCCGGGCTCTCGGAGAACTGTTCATGCCAATAAATTGGTGGAATTTTGTGATCAAAACGGAATTATGGAACATTTTCCATCTCATTATATTACAAATAAATCAACAGGACAACAAATACAAAAAAGTTTGATAAAATTTATCCAATATCTACTAATTGACCACTGAAGGCTGTAATATGACCCTTGCCATTGTAAACTTCTAACTAGCGTGACGCTATAAGTGAAATCATAGAATGCCCATTTTCCCTAGACGTTTATTGGCATGAATGTGTTCGAAAATTTAATGCATGTATACTGAGCTTTCAAAATGTAAAATTTAAAAGAATACGATGTGTAAATGAACTGCCCATATTGCTTGCTCATTTCTGATTCACGTACATATGATCAAGTATGATAAACTTTGTGTTTTTTCATCTATCCAAGAAACAAATTTTTTTCCAAGGACTGAAAATCGTGATTTTCCGTGGTTAAAAACATGCCTGTATTCAGGTATCCAAATGGGTATTTTCATTCCGAATGTGTTGCCTTAAAATAGGGGTTATCCGATTTTCCGAAGTTACAAATGAGAATTCCAGACGTCCCGAAAATCATGTGGGTCTCGCTTTTCCCATATAGTACTAAACGGGAGTTTTTCCATCAGGCTTAAAACTTTTGAAGCTGTATATGGAAGGTCACAACTAGGACTATGAGGGCCCTTTCCCGAAATTCCACAATTTTTTCTCAACACTCCGTTTCACGAGGGGGGATTTAACAAAGACTCTTAAAAACTCTGTTTCCCTATCCAAGATGCTTTTTTTCAGTGTTTCCCGCGTCACATCCGTATTTGGGGCTAAGCAGTGTTTTCAGTAAAGTATATTATCGCTTCCAATCATGAACGATCCCCTATAAGTTCCCCCCGCTTCACTCTCAATTAAATGGAAAGGCTTTTATTTCACCGTCTTAAAAATGTCATTTTGTTACATCATATTAAAAATTGTCTTTGAATACATAATAATATATATGATGTCCCTATAAAGTCCCGTTCGAAATTAACACGGTAGATATAATGTCGTGAAAGAAGAATTTATAACTTAATGAACAAAGCATAGAAATGGGAACATTAATTTAAAGAAAGAACATAAAATATAACAAATTGAGTTTTTAGAAACAACAATATAAGATATAAAAACTGCAGAAGTACGGATGAAATAGGAACATTGAAAGAAAGAATATAAAATAAAATGATATTATGGAATCTACAATATAGAATAAAGAAAATGCAGAACTATGGATAAGGAAAGTGAAAACAATAAAAAGAGAAGATAAAATTTACAGCATAGAATTTCTCTGGTGGCGGAAATACTCCTCCATACTTTCTTCCCAGTTTTAGTCTATGACGCTCATGTTTTACTTCTAGTCCTATAACATATGACTTCGCACTATTATTCTATATTTAATGTTTTTATCTGATTTTTGCATATTTATTTTTTTTTTGAAAGTGCGACTTTCAGACATGATTTCAGGTGGGAAATAAAAATCGTTTCATGTCGGACTGTATGTCGTGTTTTCAAATATATATTTAAGTTTTCATGGACCTAAACATGTAAAGCAATAAAGAACACACCCCTCTTGCGATATACTATTATTGACAAGACTAATAAATACTAGAGAGACTAAATGCCCCCGCTGGCATCATCCAAGTTTTCCCAATGTGTTTATATTCCTGTTTTGGATAAAATTTAGCTACTCTGTGTCTGTAAGACACATATGATGCCCCCCGCAGTTGAATATAAAACATGGACATCCAATTTCTAAGCACTTGATATAACTGTGACTTAAATACTTTGGGAGGTATTGTCCGAAATAGCAGTTCCAGACCACACATTTGGATAAAATGGCAAAGTTCAACTACCCTTAAAAATCACAAATTTTGGCAAAAATATTTAATATGACAATATGTACATCTTTTATCCATGCCTACTCTTTGTGTTATCCGGCACAACAGGTCCAGAAAACACATTTCGATAAAATGGCAAAGTTCAACTACCGCTCAAAATCACAATTTTTGGCAAAAATCTAAATCATGACAATATGCACATCTTCAATCCATGTCTAATCACTGTACAAAGTGAAATAAATGTAGCTTTAATATTGTGGGAGGAGTTATCCGGAATAACAGGTCCAGAACACACACTTCGATAAACAGGTTGGGAACACTCTCCCAAACGGGATATTGTATCCCAAACGGGATATTATATCCCAAACGGGTTATTAATTTCATACAGTAAAATCAATAATATTCGATTTTTGCCAATTTGACACAAATGCGCACCTTTTTAGATCAACTTTTGTTTAGGAAGTTTTTTCACTTCAGTTCCGTTTCCGAGATTGATCCCTCGGAAAATGCCGATTTTCCCAGGGATCAATCTCTTAAGCCATGCACAACGAAAGAAACTTCCTAACCAAAAGTTGTCAATATTGATATATTGAAATGCGCATTTGTGTCAAATTATCAAAAATTCAAAATTAGTGATTTTACTGTATGAAATTTATATCCCGTTCGGGAGAGTGTTCCCAACCTGATAAAATGGCCAAGTTCATCCATCCTTCAAAATCGCAAATTTTGGCCAGAATCTAAACCATGACAATATGCACATCTTTGATCCACGCCTAATCACTGTGCAAAGTAAAATAAACGTAGCTTTAATATTGTGGGAGGAGTTATCCGGAATAACAGCTTATCAGAGATGGGACGGACGGACGGACAGGGGTAAAACAATATGCCCCCCGACTTGTCGTCGCGGGCGCATAAAAATAACTTAACAAGCGGTGCAATAACTAGAGCATTCGCCATATTTCAATGATTTTCGAATTTGAACAACCGAGTTTCAAAAAACGAAGTTCACCATAAAAATGCATGCAAGAAGTGAATTTCGGTCTTGAAGTTATAATTTTACATTTGAAAATCTTCCTTATCATGATTCTTTTAAATCCGTTGTCTCTATTTTTTTTATCTCGGTGTACAATTTCCCTTGTGTAGTATAAAAATAAACAAAGATGTGAAAACATTTCGAGACGACCCACCAGGTAAAACAAGTGGGGTATTTATTTAAATTATATTGACAAAAGAATTTTAATCATAACATTGGGAGCGTGTCAAAAAGACGATGTTTAGATGTTTATTTTTTTTTTTGATATTTGGATAAATTGATTAAAAATACTACAAAACTTGCAGGTATTAGAAATCTAACGACGTAAAGTTAACCTCAAAGTTTTTGATTTAAGTAGTAATGGTGAAAGCACGATCTTCAATGTAGAATGATAGAGCAGTACGTTTTTATCCAAGTCGCTTTGTCTACGATTTTGTAAATCCATTCC
>MJUU01032274.1:32552-59156 GCA_002080025.1 Modiolus philippinarum
CCCCCCCCCCCCCCCTCCGAAAATCGAATGGTCGTTAAAAGTTAGTATATGAAAAAGAAACAGCGCGAGGTTCTATATTGTGGGACTAGCTTTACTTCCAACGATGAAACCGTGATTCTAATCCATTTTTTTTCTGAAATATACACAAACTTCAAAATCCTACACATTAAAACGCCCAATTTTACATGTAAATAGATAAAATGCGTGTAAGAAAATTGCTCAAGAACTTTACTAACAAGTATAACATGGGCTTACCATACAACCGACCTAGTTCTTCAACAACGAACAGAAAACAAGACAATAGCCTAGGCTCCCCAGTATAATCATAGATGTACATCACGTGATGCGCATTTATTTTTGCCGCGGGAAAACGTTTCAAACGAACAGACCCTACGCTGTAAAAATAAAACACAAACACAACTAGAGTTACTGCTGAACGCAGGAGGGCCCCGCAATAGGCAGTAACTTCGTTTGTACCAAATTATCAACATTTGTTTATGAAAATATTTTAAAAGTAAGATTCTGTTTGGGATTTTTGAAATAAATTGGTTGCTTCATAATCATATACTCATGTACAATTAAGATATAATACATGCAAATAAGTTACTCTTTTCTCGCAATTGAAGTCTAAGTGTGGTTGATATATCAAGAGACGAATTTTATCCTGGTTCTGTACAAATTGAACTGAATGATCTTTAGCTTACCACATAAATCTTTGAATTCTTAAATTGTTGAATACTGTACAGAAAAGTTCACTTCCTAACCTGATAATCATTCCCAGTTGTAGAGGCCAAGAAAACTTTGACGAAAATTTTCATCCATAGAGTGGTATAATAAAAAGTTAAAGTATCGGCAAACAGGAAGTAGTGGCACGGCAAACCTGAAAATAGCTTACATGATACAACTCATCATCATGAAGCTTTAGACCAAATATTAAATTATTCCCGGTTGTAGAAGCCAAGAAAACTTTGACGAAAATTTTCATCCATAGACTGGTACAATTAAAAGCTAAAAAGTATCGGCAAACAGGAAGTAGTGGCATGGTAAACCTGAAAATAGCTTTCACAATACAATTATCATCATGAAGCTTTAGACCAAATATCAAATTGTTCCCAGTTGTAGAGGCCAAGAAAACTTTGATGAAAATTTTCATCCATAGAGTGGTGCAATAAAAAGTTAAAGAATCGGCAAACAGGAAGTAGTGGCATGGCAAACATGAAAATAGCTTACCCACTACAACTCATCTTCAATAAGCTTTAGACAAAATATCAAATTATTCCCAGTTGTAGAAGTCAAGAAAACTTTGACGAAAATTTCCATCCATAGAGTGGTATAATAAAAAGTTTAAGTATCGGCAAACAGGAAGTAGTGGCATTGCAAACCTGAAAATTGCTTATACGGTACAACTCATCATCATTAAGCTTCAGACCAAATATCATATCATTCCCAGCTGTAGAAGTCCAGAAAACTTTGAAGAAAAATTTTAATTCATAGAGTGGTATAATAAAAAGTCAAAGCATCGGCAAACAGGAAGTAGTGGCATGGCAAACCTGTAAATACCTTACACGTTACAACTCGTCATCATGATTGATTGATTGATTAGTTAGAGTTTAACGTCCAATGAGCAATATTTCAGCTATATCAGGACGAGAACAAGTTAATCAATTCAAAACAAATTGTAAGTAAAAGAAGAAAGAAATAAAGGTGGAAGGGACAACCGGGGCAACGACTTTTGATTGCCACTGGAAAAGGGGAGAAATGGGTAGGGGCAGGAAATTTAGCCTTCTATACGACACCCAGTGCGTCTGCTCTCTTTAGAGAAATATAGAAGGGGTCTTTATACTGCATGGAGCGTGGCGTTTCTCCACACAGTTTGGCTACAATGGTTCGCGGTCAGGCTTTCCGTATTATGACCTGACTACCCCGCAAAGACAGGGCATTCCCCTATCCACCACCTGGGGACGCGCCCGGCAGCTCTGTAGCCAAAGCCCCTGAAAACCTATTCATGAAGCTTTAGACTAAATATCATGTCATTCCCAGTTGAAGAAGCCAAGAAAACTTTGACGAAAAATTTTCATCCATAGAGTGGTATAATAAAAAGTTAAAGAATCGGCAAACAGGAAGTAGTGGCATGGCAAACCTGAAAATTGCTTACACGGTACATTTCATCACCATAAAGCTTCAGACCACATATCACATCATTCCCAGTTGTAAAAGCCCAGAAAACTCTGACGAAAAATTTTCATTCATAGAGTGGTATAATAAAAAGTTAAAGTATCGGCAAACAGGAAGTAGTGGCATGGCAAACCTGAAAATTGCTTACACAGTACAACTCATCATCATAAAGCTTCAGACNCCCCCCCCCCCCTGTAAAAGCCCAGAAAACTTTGACCAAAAAAATTGTTGACGGACAGACGGATGGACGGACGGGCAGACGGACGGACAAAGTGAAAACTATAGGGCACCTGCATGTCGATGCGGGGCCCTAATGATTATTGATTATTGTAAAAATAATTAATTTATCAATCTATACTAAATGCTGATTATTAAAATGATGAATTTATTAATTAAAGCTAAATATATTTAAATGAAAAGGGGGAAACTTAATACTTTGTTTCAAACATATTCCTTCCTTTAAAACGCGACTAAAAAGAACTATAATATCCTGGTCTATTTTTTCGTACTACAATTTCATACACACTCATTTACTATAAATTCCCCTTTTCTTATTTAGATTAATTTAAACTTTTCTTGTGATAATTCGGCGCATTTCATTTGCACGAATCTGCCTTTCATTTACACGAAAATAATCTTGAAAACACATTTCATCTGCGCGAGTTTTTAACCTGTTATACCATAGGTTAATAAATAGTACCACCTTACCAGGAAAGATATGTTCACCAAGTTTGATTCAAAATGGCACAGTGGTCTCGTATGAGATCTTTGTATAAATTTTCCCCTAAGGTTCAATGTTTCGCTTAACTTACTACTACCAAGTGGCTATTTTCAACAAGGTGCACAAACGATATTCATAATATTAATGGGGATCATCCAAGTATTAGTGTGTATAAATCTTGTTTCGATTGTAGCTCTACCTATGCCCATGCTTACCATAAGTCTGGTGAAAGGAGGAGTTTTAGAATGTTGTATATATTTGCTGTTCAGTTGATTTCTCCTTGACGGTCAAAAATTTAGAACTCGACGAAGTAGTTTATTTAAGACTTCTGTACATTTCCATCTCAATTTTAAATTTATTAAATAAATACATATATTTTGGTGATATTCTTTTAAGTATTACTTCAACTAGAGGCTCAGAGACTGAGCCTGTATCGCTCACCTGAAAAAATGCTTCTATGCCATTCATGACCAAAAAAGACGTATTTTACCAATGAGGTCTAATGTTAAGCTATGTTCTCCATTGGCACGAGTTTTTTTTTTATGTCTGATTCTATTGAAATGAGTAATCTTTGCAAAGGACCTTCAATACATCATTCCAATACAGTTTAGTTATATTTACTTGAATAATAGTTTCAGAGAAGATAATGAAAAGTATGGTTTTCACATACAAGGCTACGATGTTCAACTATGTTCTGCACTGGAGGCCATGTATTTTGTCGGGTCGAAATGAAATGAGCAAATTTTGTAAAGTACCTTCTGTACATCATTCCTGTAAAGTTTGGTTGAATTTGCTTCAGCAGTTTAAGAAATGAGCAAATTTTGTAAAGTACCTTCTGTACATCATTCCTGTAAAGTTTGGTTGAATTTGCTTCAGCAGTTTAAGAGGAGAAGATTAAAATGTGACTTTTTTCCAATGTCCAATGTTAAACCTAAGTTCCGCGCTGGTGGCCATGTTTTTTTATTGGATTGGAGCGAAATTAGTAATCTTTGTTAAAGACCTTTAGTAAATCATTCATGTAAAGTGTGGTTGAATTTGCTTCAGTGGTTTCAGAAAAGAAGATGAAAATGAGATTTTCCCAAAGGGTCCAATGTCAAACCATATTCCGTGCTGGCGGCCATGTTTTTTTGTCGGATTGGAACGAAATGAGCAATCTTTGTTAAGGACCTTTAGTACATCATTCCTGTAAAGTATGGTTGAATTTGCTTCAGTGGTATCAGAGTAGAAGATGAAAATGTGATTTTTCCCATAGGGTCCAATGTTAAACCTAAGTTCCACGCTGGTGGCCATGTTTTTTAAGGGATCAGAACGAAATGAGCAGTCTTTGTAAAGAATCTTCTATACATCATTCCTGTTAAGTTTGGTTGAATTTGCCTCAGTGATTTCAAAGGAGTTGATGAAAATGACGTTTTCCCCATTGGGTCCAATATTAAATACAAGTTCCGCACTGGCGGCCATGTTTTTTGTCGGATCGGAACGAAATGAGCAATCTTTGTAAAGGACCTTCCATACATTATTTCTGTAAAGTGTGATTGAATTTGCTTCAGTAGTTTCAGAGGAGAAGATGAAAATGTGAAAAGTTTAATGGAGTGATGGAGTGATGTGTATCTTATGGAAATAGCTCACAATAGCTCACACTGACCCTTTGGTCAGGTGGGCTTAAAAGGACAAAAAGTATTGGTCAAGTCATTGGAGAAAGAAAACTACCCCTAATTATAGTACTGTCCCGTTGACATTTTTCTGAATTTTGATGTGTATCTTATATGAAATATCACTGTTTATTTTTGTATAATTTATTTAAACTGGATGTCGCTGAATTTACATATGATACGTAGAAAAGACGTCGGAATTACTCAGAAAATGTCGACGAAACAATAGTCGCTGAAATGATACTTTCGCTGAATTTATACGCAGTTTCAGGAAAAAAATCTGAATACTTTCCCATTGGGTTCAATGTTGAACAATTTTCAACGCTGGCGACCAATTTTGATGCGGAGTTGCCAGACATATATTTTATTGGAACCAACTAAGGACAGTTGTGAATAGCAGGGACTATACATAGGTAACTAGTAGGGGTTCCACAAGGCCAGGTAGTTTCAAACGAGAAGATCTTCGATGTGTTTTCCATAGGGTCCAGGGGCGGGTCAAAGATTTTTAAAAGTGGGGCCGTAATTTTCGGAAAGGGGTCTGGGGACCGCATAAGGTCCCAAGTTGGTCCAGGGCAACGCGCTGGCAAGGGTTCAGGGGGCGAAGCTCCCCGGAAGCTGCTGGATTTTCACGTTTTTCACATTAAATAGGGGAGTTTCCAGACTGTCCATTGTTATATTTTACTGCATATTAATATGTTGGTATTTTTCAATTAATTATAAGGAAAAGAATAAATTCCAAAAGGCAATGCTGCTATCAGTAATCAAAAGCGGAACACGTACAACGGTTAATACAGATTCGCCTAGCACCGACATTTAGCCGTTTTAAATTTCATTTGTGAAGTAAAATCATGTCCTGACAAACCCAAAAGCCATCGGAAGTATTGTTCCATAATGACAAGCATGTGTCTTGCACAATTGATTAGTGTTGGTTTTATGGTAACCCGTTTTATACTGCCCTTTTCATTTGTTGAGAGCTTATCTTGTACTTTATTTCCAATGATATTAAGTTGTTTGAATAACGGGGTAATATTGTAAGTGACATTGTGACTTTGACCTGTGATTGTACATTTCGGGCATTGTTAATTTTTCCTTTGTTTTTTTCAATGGGAAAGTTGGTCATACGCCCTCAAAGCCCCCACCTGGGCCCTCCCGTGGGGTACAATGTAAACTAAGTTCCTCGCTGAGGGCCATCTTGGGTGGTGTGTCGGCAAGTCAGACAACTTTGCATCACAAAGATAAAACGATTCCTTGGCATGCTGCACATTTTTGCTTTTAGAATTGAATTTCAATCTCAAATCATTTTTGAAATATAAGGCAAAATGTATAAAATTACCAAAATTTACCAATAAAGGGCAATAAATCCGATATGGGTATTCACAGATTTTCTTCAAAATTTGCAGTCGGGCAATCTTGATAATATACTGAATATTACGGTACTTCGAATCACCGAAAACACCGAGATTAAACAAAAACGTATAAAACTCCAAAACCACCACTGGAGAGTGCGAAAACACCATTCATTCAAAGGTACCACCCCAAAATAGGTTGTAATGGTTTTCTTATAAATATTTCATGATTTAGATCACCATGGATGTTTTGACGTACTCTGAACATTCCCATTCGAAAACATCCTGGATTTATGGCGAAACTCAAGTCCGTTGATGATATAAATCCACTACCACTAACACAAAAACCACGTGGATTTGGGGGGGGGTGGGGTGGCTATTGTATGGAAAGAAGATGACGATCATCTAATTGATTGCAATCTTGAAGATGGAAATGAGCGAATTGTCTGTCTCAAGCTAAATATAAAACCAATTCCTATCTTAATTGTGTCAGTTTACATGCCGGCAAGAGGAAGTAAAAACAGTGATGCAGACTTTAAAGAATTCATTGATATTTTATTTGATATTACAAGACGATACCATCCTAGTTGAAAAAGACTGGAAAAGTGATGCATTAACTCCTAGAATCACCTGGCTACACAATTTCTTGGAAGATTGTGGTTACAATTACAATCCGCCATTAAAACCTACATTTATACATCCAAATGGTAAAGAAGTCTCTACCATTGACTATATCTTCGTGAATAAAGAATTCCCATGATCAATGTACAGAAATGGATATGTCACCAAATAACACGTCAGACCATTATCCTTTTACTTTAAGTATCAAAGTAAAAGCTGTTTCAAATAACATTGGAAATGACAATTGTGTAGAAAAATATAAATATGAAAAAAAAACCAAGATGGGACAAAATGGATATACAGAAATATCAAAATACCCTTGTTAGGAAGTTAGAAAATTTACAGCCGCAATTAGGAACTGAAAGAGCTGATATATTAACAATCCAAACAGCTATAGTATCAACTCAACAAGCCATTCAACCATCAAAAAATATTAGTAAACAGAAAAATCTACATATATGTAATGATGAAATAGCTATTGCACTGAAAACAAATAAAATGGCTCTAAATGAATGGAAACTGCAAGGTAAACCCAATTCTGGTCCATACATGGAAAATAAATAAGTCACCAGGACAGCTTTAAGAGCAGCTAGAAGGCGTGAAATTGCAGCACAAAGAGAAATGAACTTTCGTGAGATCATGGGTTCAAGACAAAGCGACTCCAAATTATATTATAGGATGGTAAATGCCAGTAGACGTGGTCCAGTGTCATCAATTACAGAATTAACTGTGGGCAGTGAGTTTATTCAACGCCTACTGAAATATTGGAGGGTTGGAATAAACATTTCAGGGATCTGGCATCCCAGTGTATTAATGATACTGAAGATTATACCAATAGAGACTTTGACCTAGATACTATCATTGAAATATGTCAAACCAGTCAACATAATCTTAATTTTACAGAAGATGAGATACAAATGGCGGTTAAATCTCTGAATATGAACAAAGCGCCAGATATATATGGAATAACAGCTGAGCATATAAAGTTTGGTGGAGAGAAGCTTATTTCTCTGATCTCATCAATAATAAACAATATATGTAATTCTGACAACATGCCAGACCTACTAAAACAGGGACCTTTGACTCCTGTATTCAAAAACAAAGGCCAAAAATCTGAATCTAAAAACTATAGAGGAATCACAACAATTCCAGGCTTTGAGAAAATAATAGAGTGCCTTCTCCGAACAAGAATTCAAAATACAATACTTAATATGCAAAATCCGTTACAACGAGGCTTTACTTCAGAGATCTCCCCGCTTTTTGTGCCCCCTTACTGAATGAGTGCGTTCTTTACTCAATCTACCAAAAAAGTCCGATTTTAGTGGCCTTATTAGATGCTAGAGCAGCCTTTGATATGGTATCCCACACAGGTTTATATAGAAAATTGTTCCTAGCTGGAATAACTGGTAGACTATGGTCTATTATATATCAGCTGAGTCAACAAGCAGTTACAACAGTGAAATGGGAGAACAACTTGTTAGAGCCATTTCCAGTTAAACAAGGTGTCAGGCAAGGAGGAATACTTAGCACAGATCTATATAAACTATACATTAATGACGTACTGAATCAGATATACCAATCGGGGCTTGGCTACCACATTGGAACAATACCATACATGATACCAACCTGTGCAGATGATGTGGCTCTAATATCAACTCGGTCAACAGATCTACAGACCTTAATTACGACTGTAGAAAATTACAGTACTGTGGAACATTATAAATTACAACCAGCAAAATGTGTGGTACTTAAGTCAAATAACATTGATTTTAAATTTGAAATTAATAGTCAGGAATTACCACAACCAAATAATGCAATCCAATTGGGCATTCAACATCATAAAGACCCAAAGAAAACTGTTAATCAACATATACAGAACAATATACTTAAGGCTCGGCGTACACTTTATAGTTTGATGGTAGCAGGGCTACATGGGGAAAATGGGCTTAATCCAGCATCGAATCTTCATCTATTCAATACTTATATTATACCAATACTACTATATGGTTTAGATGTATTATTACCTTGTGAACAGTAATTACAGGCTTTGGAAACTTTTCATAGAAAAACATTGAAACAAATTCTGTCAATCCCAATAAACACTGCAGATGTAGCCGTATACACACTCTCTGGGGGCAATACCATTGGAAGGTACTATTCACAAATTAGCGTTGGGAATGTTTTTTTAAAATATGTGATCAGAATACCACAATAGAAAGACAGCTTGCTCAAAGGCAGTTCATTGTTAAAGGATTCACAAATGAATCATGGTTTTGTAAAATTAGAAACATAATGGCTAAATACCAACTAGGATCGGCTTTAGATATTTTTGAATCACCACCTCCAAAAAGAAGATGGAAGACAAAAGTTAGCCGGTCAATAAATAAGTATTGGAAAAATCACCTTTTAAATAAGTCTCAATATTTTTCGACAATCCAATGTCTTAACACTGGCATCTATCAACCAGGCACTCTATATTCGTCACTTGGGTACTAGAGATATCTCTAGAGCCCAGTAAAACTGAGAATTCTGACTGGAACATATCATCTGCAAAGTAATAAAGCTGCCTTTAATCAAAATCAGGTAGATCCTACTTGCATGTTGTGTAAAAAATCTCCTGAAACTATGAAACATTTCCTGCTGGATTGTAGCACATTGGAACCTACTAGACAGTCATATATTCATGAATTAGTAACATTACTTATGAACATTAATCTTTGTTTAAAGTGTAATAATGTGATGGTTTCATACTATCATAGATCCCAGCTTTATCCTGTGTGACTGTAACTGTAACTGTAAATGTAGTTGTAGTGACATTTTGCACGAATTTGAATAAATTTATAGAAGATTATGCTTTGCACAGACTTAGCATCCTAAAAACTGTTCATAGTTCTAAGCGTAAAGGGCTATGAGAGCAAGCACCCCATATGTCATTGCCAAAATTTTTTTAGTATTTTACCTTTTATGAATATTTATATAAACTTTTTATATACAGGCTGGAGTTCTGGAAGACAAGACAAGACATATGGCGGCCGCGAAAAGGAGATAACACTCGTCAAATAAAATGCATAATAATTTATTCTAATTGTAGTTTCAATCCATATATATTTTGTACTTTGATAACAATTATTACTACTATAAATAGTATAATAGTAGTAGAACTTAAATTGTTTGTTGAGAATAAGGGTAGATATATAACTATATCTAGCAGACCTTGAGCGTGAATTCTACTGTTGGCTAAGATAGCTATGTCGTCAGCACAGGTTTGTGCAGCGACAGTGACATTTCAAATATTTGATCCTAATCCACTTTTTTCAATACTATCAAGTATAACA
Organism: Modiolus philippinarum; assembly: GCA_002080025.1. Taxonomy (NCBI): domain Eukaryota; kingdom Metazoa; phylum Mollusca; class Bivalvia; order Mytilida; family Modiolidae; genus Modiolus; species Modiolus philippinarum. The sequence continues at coordinate 42,400 of MJUU01032274.1, forward strand.
TTGTTATAAACACTCCTTCTTGAAATAAATTAATGCATAAGGACATAATAAGATAACAAACCAAACAAATCATGCAAACGAAAAAAATAGTGTTAAAGTATTATCATAGTAGAAATAAATGCAGAAAAATCAGATATGATAGTAGATGTATATAAAAGCAGTCATAAGTGCATTGAGGATATATTACAAATTGGGAATAACCACATCAATGAAGTAACTGAAACTGAGCATTTAGGAATAAAGCGAAGGTAGACATCTCAGAAAGGATAAGAATCGGAAGAGCAACTATCTACAGCATACTAGGTGCAGGCTTGCTTTTCTCCAATGATTTCCCACAAGTTATGGAGAATGTATGCAGTACCAAGATCTCTGTATGGTCTCGAAGTAATGAGTATAACCACCAAAGAAATAGATGTATTAGAAATATTGCAGAGGAAGATCCTTAAACAAATACAAGGGCTACCATCCTGTACATCAAACATAGCAGTATATGTGTTACTGAGGAGCAGAGCCAATGCAGGTTACTATAGATAAAACTCTACCTTTTTTCATGAGCATAGCCAGAAATAAAGAATCATCTGAAAATTAAATCTTAAAACGACAGTTGGCAATGAATAATATGCAAAGAAAGGGCTTCATAGGAAGAGTCGAGAAAGCTCTTGGCAAATATAAACTTGAATCAAGTAGGTATTATTTGAGTACTCCTTTAGAAAAACTAGCCTGGAAAAAACAACTGAATTTTGTTACTAATAAATGGTGGAAGGAATATTGCGATGAAGAAAAGGAAGACAAATCTACATTAGAATTTCTAAAAATACCAAATAAGCCTCTGAACCAAGTTCACAATATATGGAAAAGTGTAAGAAATAATACTAGAGATGTTAAAGCAGGTGAAGTCAAGGCTAGAATCCTGACCCAAACGTACCCCTTTCAAGTCAAAAGAGCAAAATTTGACAAAAGTAAACAGCCCCTATGGCAAACATGTGGTGAGAAAAATGAAGACCTTAAACACTTTGTTCTGGAATGTGTTAAATCAGACTCTATACGTATACAGTATAATATAGAAATTAGAGAAGTCTTTTAATCGGAACAAACTGAAATATATGAAACAATAGTGGCTAAGGGAAACTTATTACAATGGACTGTACTAGCAAGGAAATCAGATGCCCTTCCAAATACTGTCAACAGATTGAGAGCCTGTCTAGGGACATGTGTTATGATCGACCTTCATTTATTTAGATCAAATTTTATATCAAATCTGAAACTGGATATGATGTAGTATAAATATGCTCCGGGGAGCTGGGATACAAAAACAAGTGCATAAAATGATAAAGATGAACTTTTATTATGGTACTTGGCTAAAATGTTATCAGGAGAAGCTAAGAAGCTGTCAGTTGAGGAAAGTGATATATATATATGAATACGTGTGCTTTGAACCTAGATATCCTATTATCCTATAGCTCCTGTGAATTGCTAAGCTCTTCTAGACTCTGATTTTTTACATTTTAAATAGATCTTTATTAATACGTTTTAGTCACTATTTCATATATTTATATAGCTATGCTTGGAATCTTACTTTTACTTTTTAGCTTGCAAATATATACTCCGTTTTAGTTTTGTGCTGCTATTCCACTTCACATATTAATTTTCAAACCTAAAATTTCAAACACTCAAATTCATTTATTCTAATTCGTTATTTAGTAGACCTTTACACTTATTATATAGGACTTCACATGTTAAATGAAGTAGTATTTTTATTATTATCATATATTTTTTTTTATCTTTTTAAAACAGTTAATTCTAGTCGCATTGGCTGACATCTTAAGCAGTAATTGAATTGAAACTTTTATTGTGGAGTTTTGATAAGAAATGAATTTATATCCTTTGAGCTTAACTAGCAAGATATTGTAAAACCAGCAAGAAATGTTTTAATATAATCATCTGCACGCCTGTTTGTATTTTTTAATGTTTTAAGGGCACAAACTGTAATTATAAATTACACCTATTTTAAGATAAGTCTCAGAATGTTTGGTGTTAGGCATTATGTAAATATAGCCATCGTTTGCTTTTAAGGGTGCGGGTGCTATGTTTATAGTGTTTTTAGTGCATTTTTAAATTCTTTTAAATAAGAAATCGCCAGTGTGTGTGTGTGTATAAGATATCTTTTCATATGCCATGTGCAGTGCTCCAACGTTGGAGGAACTTACAAGACAAGTAACAAGTTTATTTTATGTTTGTTTGATGAATGCAATCAGATCAGTCTTGAATCGTAATTAGTTTAGAAATCAACATTAATTAATTAATAAAAAATTCAGCAATCATTGTTATGATTGAAAAACACTTTTGTAAAGATTTTCTCAAAAAATTAACTCAAAGAAATGAAATTTGTTGTTTTTTTGTTTTTTTTTTCATTTGGGGGGGGGGTATAAGGGCGGCAGTGGAACATAATTAAGGCCTAATCAAATTGATTCAAAATGAGTTGTAATCGAGGTTGAGAATTAATTTAAACCAGTTAAATCATTTAATAATAATAATATAAACGTCACAAGAGGTTATAAATAACTAAATACCGAGGTTACTGTGAATTTACTTTCTGCATATGCGCATTATATAAAATATGAAATTTTATCAAAAATTATATATATAAAATTTGTCTACAATTGATTATTCATTTTTTGTAGTATATTTAGTAAAACAACATTATTGCAATTAAAAATTGATAAATAAAAAAAAACATACATATCAACGATTACATAGTTCGCTTCATTGTGTCATATGGTCACAATAATATAAGTTTGCCTTGATGCTGCTTAACATCAGGAGAGATGCATATCTAAGTTTACATTAACATATAACATACAGTAGCGGAAAATCAAACTATGATGCTAAATTCAATGATAAGCCGATCAAATGGAAAATATAGGTCAAAATAACACAACATTGCCTGGATACTGACTTACTGCCAAAGATGTATGCACATGCCATGTTATATGATCCTACCAAGTACAGTAACTGAGATATGAACTCAATTATAAACTTAACTGTAAGTCAATCATGCTGAAAATGTAAGTCAAAGTGACCTAATTTTGCTGGGAGGCTGACCTACTGCGAAAGATGCATGTACATGCAAGGGTAGATGATCCTATCATGTACAATAACTGAGCTGTAAACCTGGATGTTTACTTGAATGTAAGTCAATCATGCCGAAAATATAGGTCAAAAGGACCTAATTTTGTCTGGATGCTGACCAGCAGCTAATGATGCATGTACATGCAAGGCTATATGATCCTCACATTACAGTAACTGAGATAAGAACTCAGATGTTAACTTGAATGTAAGTCAATCATGCGGAACATGTTGGTAAAAGTGACCTTATTTTGCCTGGATGCTGACCACCACCAAAGATGCATGCAAATGCAAGGCTAGATGATCCTACCATGTACAGTGACCGAGATATGAACACAGACGTCGACTTGAATGTAAGACAATCATGTGGGTCAAAGTTACCTAATTATGCCTGGATGCTGACCTATTGCCAAAGTTGCATGCACATGCAAGTTTAGATGATCCTATCATGTACAGTAACTGAGATATGAACTCGGACGTAAACTTGAATGTAAGTCAATCATGTGGAAAATGTAGGTCAAAGTGACCTAATTTTGCCCGGATGCTGACCTACCACCAAAGATACATGCACATGCAAGGTTACATGATCTTCCCATGTACAGTAGCTGAGATATTAACTCAGACCTGAAAATAAATGTATGGCTATCAAGCGTAAAATATAGGTGAACTAAAAATTAACACGTGTCAGATTTTTGATATCTGTAACGGTTTTTGAATTATTTGCCTACAACAACAATTTGCTATTTTTAGTAACGGAAGCCCTTGTTGTTTGTTTCTCGGACTAATTTTGAATCTAGATATCCTGGTTATGGTTCAGGCCATGTCTGGTTTAAATTGGCTTGGTGGTTTCAGAGAACATTTTTGAAAAAGTTTACAACAGACGGACGACTGATGCCAAGTGATGAAAATAGCTCACATATTCTTTCAGGCCAGATGATCTAAAAACTCAAACAACAAAAATCCACAAAAATCCACTGATCTCGGTAAATATTCATTAACAATACCTTTGAAGGCGTTCTTTATCAAAACATAGGTAATCATGATTACAGAGTTCACCTCGTTATGGCACAATGTCACAGTAACAAAATTTTGCCTGGATGTTGACCTACCATCCAAGTTGCATGCATAAGTAAGGTTACATGATCCTTGCATGTATGATGACTGAGATCTGAACTCGTCCGAAAACTTGAATGTAAATCACTCATACATAAATATAAGTGACCTACTTTTGCCTGGATGCTGAGGTACTATCTGAGATGTATGCATATGCAAGGTTACATGATCCTAACATGTATAGTGACCGGGATCTAAACTCGTCCAAAAACTTGGATGTTAGTCAATCAAGCGGCAAATATAGGTCAAAATGACCTAATTTTGCCTTGATGACGATCTATCAGCAGAGAGGCATGCATATGCAAGGTAACACGACCCTACCATGTATAGTGACTGAGATCTGATCTTGTCCGAAAACTTGAATGTAAATCAATCAAGCATTAAATATAGGTCAGAGAAACCTAATTTTCTTTTGAGGATGTCAGCATAGTTGTGGAGATATATGCCCAAATGCGGACAGTGACGTAGAGGCGGACATGGACATCAGGGGAACCCCAATAGTCCCCCTCAATTTCTTTGAGGCGAACTAAAAATAAAACAATTTTACATCCAGAGTTTTATTATTTAACTTGAATATATATGTACAAACATATTAAAAATAACAATATAGTTACATGATAAAAACATAACAATAAAAACATAATGTTTCTGTCCATCCATCTCTGACACTTCTCTCCATCTAACACAAGGACTGCAGATCAGAAAATGTAGCTACAGATCTATATTTGTCCATTTAATATTGTAGACTGACCGATGACAAGGAGACACATTAGACCAAAACGTCTTCTTTATGATTATAAGTATTGACAAGAGGCTCTCAAGAGCCTGTATCGCTCACCTGGGACCTGCAGCACTATAATTCCAAATTGATGGTCTATCTTTGGTTGTGTATGTACATAAGAATCAGAAACATTTTATAAAATTTAATTAAAATTGTTCAAGCAGTTTCAGAGAAGATTTTTTAATGCAGTTTCCAAACTTAAGGGACTAAGTTAATCTACGTTCCCTGCTGGCAGCTATTTAACATAAAACTTTGAAGAGTGTCACATAAGGACTATCATATCAAAATTCTACTGAATTGTTCAAGCAGTCTCAGAGGAGAAGATTTTTTATGCATTTCCCACTGGGTCCAATGTTAAACTATGTTTTGCTACTGGTGGCCATGTTGGAAGACGGATCAGCACCAAAGTAACAAGCTTGGTCAAATCAAAATCTCACAAGTTTCATTTATGCAATGTTTAAATTGAATCCATTCAATGGTTTTCCATGATATCTTTGTATGCATTTCCCCATTGCTGGCAGCCATGTTGGATGATGGATCAGAACTGAAGTAACATCTCATAAGCAAAGTTTAGATTACGCAGTTCTCTAGAAGAAGATCTTTTGTTAACTTAAGTTCACAGCTGGTGACACTTGGTCAGCACCTGACAGGCATCATTCATGTCATGTTTGATTTAAATCCATTTAGCAGTTCTCTAGAAGATCTTTGTGTGCATTTCCCATAGGGTCCAATGCTGTCCGTCATGTAAGATGGTAATAACACTTGGTCAGCACCTCATAAACATCATTTATGCCATGTTTGGTTCAAATCCATTCAGTGGTTCTAAAGTAAAGTTCTTTGTATGCATTTTCCCATAGGGTCCAATGTTAAAATTAAGATCCCCGCTGGCGGCCATGTTGGATGATGGATCGGCACTAAAGTAACAACACTTCGTCAGCACCTCATAAGCATCATTCNTCTTTTGTTAACTTAAGTTCACAGCTGGTGACACTTGGTCAGCACCTGACAGGCATCATTCATGTCATGTTTGATTTAAATCCATTTAGCAGTTCTCTAGAAGATCTTTGTGTGCATTTCCCATAGGGTCCAATGCTGTCCGTCATGTAAGATGACAGATTGGCACAAAAGTAATAACACTTGGTCAGCACCTCATAAACATCATTTATATGGTTTTATATAGATATTTTATGTATTTATTAAAATTGTTTAGTATATTCAACAGTTCTCGCCACAATATAGCTGAAATATTGCTGAAGTTGGCGTAAAACATCAATCAATCAATCAATCAATCATAAACATCATTCATGCCATGTTTGGTTCAAATCCATTCAGTGGTTCTAAAGTAAAAGTTCTTTGTATGCATTTTCCCATAGGGTCCAATGTTAAAATTAAGATCCCCGCTGGCAGCCATGTTGGATGATGGATCGGCACTAAAGTAACAACACTTTGTCAACACCCCATAAGCATCATTCATGCCAAGTTTTGTTCAAATCCATTCAGTGGTTCTCAAGAAGAAGTTCTTTGTATGAATTTTCACATTAGGTCAAATGGTAAACTAAGTTCCCCGCTGGCGGCCATCTTGGAAGCGGTCGGAAAACTTGAATGTGTTCAATAAAATATAGTCCTTAACATGCTGAACATTTTTGCATTTTAAACTTGACCTCTTTCTCAAAGCGTTTTTGAAATATAGGACATAAAGTAAAAAATCACGAAAAATTTGACCAATAAAGGACCACAACTCATATATAGGTACTTGGATTTTCTTCAAAATATCCATGTGGGTAGATCATAACATGCTGAACATTATTGCAATTTAATCTTTACCTCTATCTGTTATAGTTTTTTCAATAAAAAATAAAAAACATCAAAATTTTGAAAATTTTACGGAAAAAGGGCAATAACTCTTAGACGGGTTGTCAGATCTTCTTCAAAATTTCCGCATGGGTAGATCTTTTCATGCTGATCATTTTTACCCCATGTCAGATTTTTGATATCTGTAACGGTTTTTGAGTTATTTGCCAAAAACTGTAATTTACCCCTATGTTCTATTTTTTGTGACGGCAGCCATGTTGTTTGACCTAAGACATACAAAATTACAAATTTGAAACGTGATGATTCATTTAAAGTTTGGTACCAATTGACCCAGTGGTTTCAGAGGAGAAGATTTTTGAAAGTGAGCTAACGACGGACGGATGACAGATGGACGGACGGACGACGGACGCCAAGTGATGGCAAAAGCTCACCCTGGCATAACCAGGTGAGCTAAAAATGGGAAAACTTTTGAATTAAAGCTTTCCATATTATTTGATTTTAATGCTGCTGATGAGAGGTTACTCCTTGAAACACGTGTACAGCATGACGAAATTTTTTTTTATGCAACTACGATACTTTTTTAATAATACATGTATTTATAAAGGTTACAAACTGGCCCTGTACTGAAGTGAATTTCTAAAGTTTCCAAAATCTAAAGAGTTATTTTTAAAAGAACTTACAATCAGATATATTGTGCAGATAGAGAGTAGACCTAACATAATCTATCATCTTGATTTGGTTGTGGTTACAAACTATCAACTTACTGCTTTAAGTTCAGAATTTATTACTTGAATTTTCATCTGATTAGTCAAAGGTTGGTCAAGCCTCCAAAAAGAAAAGGGACTGCCACTTTATGTATTCCACTTCATGTGTTGCACTAAGTTGTCATATTCCTGCATGTAATTGAAACATCCTGTATGTAATTGAAACAGAATTCCCCACATTGGGATAGAGGGGCATGTGTCTTGAAAGGATCTATACAATATACATCCTATATTGATTCCCCCCTAAATGTGCATCTCTTCCTGAGGAAGGACTGTAATTTGTCTTTCTTAGAAACATTTTGTTTTTCTGGACTTCTTGAGCAGAAATGAACAGAGCACGAACTTTGATTCTATTTTTCAGAAATAGTAACTAATGTTCTACTAACCATATCAAGTTCACATGTCTTCATCATAACTTCCAGTGTATAAAAAGTTGCATTCAAGATGCAAAAGAGATGATATCAAGACAACAGTGAAATGAAATAACAAGCTAAGTTGACTGCAGCAATGTATGAAAACTCTTTATTCAGAAATACAGTCAAGCTTCAAAGGCTTGAACACCAAAAGAACAGTCCATACCTGCCAACTTTTGAAAATGCTCATTGGGGTTTTAACATATGAAACGACTCCAAGCATATCAAAAACCCTAAAAAGGGGCTTAAAATCCGCTTTCATATTGTTTTTAGCATCTTTATGACATTCCAATCATTATCCAATAGACAAATGAATGTTTAATTCAGCAAGGAAGAAATAATCAGAAACCTCGGTCGGTTATCTCCCTGTACCAAGTTAGTTATATATAGTCAAAGTGGAGATAATTTTTATTTGAATATCAAAAGAGGGTATTGATATGCTAATTAAAATTATCTCCACTTTGAACCATACAAAACTAACTTGTTACAGATAGATAACTGACCGAGGTTCCTCATTGCTCTTTCAAAATTTCAACTTTAATGCTGTCATGTGGCAAACTCCATAAATAGGAATAGTTGACAGGTATGAGGACCTATGAAAAAAGTTTAAGCTATAGGGATGATCCAGATATTGAGGTAGAACAATGTTAAATCTTCAACAGAGGGAAAACAAAAACAGTTTGAGATATCCAAGATGTTCAGTTGTTCACTGTTCAAGCTATTGTAATTTGAGCGTTGTTTACAAATTCAAATTAGGTATTAAATAAATACTAATTATACAAATCTCTTATCACACATGTAAATGTCTTCTTTTGATATCCACAAATATGAACACACAATGTAAGATTCTTTTATCTGTAACGTGTTGTAAATAATGTAAGTAAAACAGGTTATTACATGTATATACATGTACAATAATTTTCAATCCTTTGTCTTTTTGTACATTCAAAATTTACCTTTGAAGGCAATATGACTGTAAAAAATTACATTCATGCAAAATTGTTTAATATCCTTAAGGTTTTATCCATTCATTCAGATATCACAGTAGTCCCTCCATTATTTGGCTCCCTACTGCATCTGATTCACCTGTTTTAGGTAGAGGTAGCCAATGATTGGAGGGTCAACATAGCTGAAAAATACATATTTTGGCCTTTGTAAGAGGAGGGTGGCCTCTAGATCTATTGTTTCTTTACAGTTTTATTCTAAATTTTTAATTCAAACATGAACCCTTTTCACATTTTTTCTCCAACACAATTAAGACACAGATGCTCCAGCCAGATGATTTCAAATGGATAAAAACCAGGAGTCTGGAAATCTGACAGAAATATGAAAACATGACCAGCAAGCATCAATCAACTAGACACACAGATCCTGTAAAGTTACAAACATTAACTAACATGATAAATAGTATAAATGAATTCTTTGGTAAATAAAAATAATCACAATCAATTTCTTATTAAAATAAAATAAATATTATTCATATTATTAATAAAATTTATTATTCTTCATATTATAATAAGAAACTAGTGAAAAAAAACAACAAAACTTTGCTAAACATCAGAACAACCCTTTAAGAAGCACATAATCCAGTGAATGTCAAGAACTCTTCTATGGATACCAACCTTTATCGTAAAACCACTTCTGATATCGTGACCTAAATAATATACACAATTCTAACTTTCATGACCTCACTACGGAAGTACATGCAAAATGGACCTCATAAAGAAAGTCTATACTGATAAAAATGAATTGTTTTGGAGAGTCATGGCTGACATAATCTTCTTAAATTATGTGTTTTTTAGGTAAACCAGACATTTATCAACAAAAAAAAAGAACACATACACATAGTTGCTCTTAAATTTGAGAAACAATCTAATTAACTGCATTACAGTTTTCACAACTCAAATTTCATAAATAAAAAAAATCACAAGTAATTTTTTGATATCAGGTTTTATATCTGAATAAGCATCTGATTATCAACAATTCAATTGCCAGGTATCTGAAAATATTTAATATCTGATATAATTGTGTATTCTAATGCACTTATGTTTGTAACACTAATTTTGATTGAATGGCTTCAAAATTTTCAGATGGTTAAATCTATGATTTACAATCAGAACATATAGCAATGTAATTAGGCAGATGCATTCCAAACTTAGGGTAAAATAAAATCAATTGAAAAGTTTTTTTTCACATTGGCATTAGAATAGAGATAAACAATATAAGATTTAACTTTTGCAAACTTCCTTTTTCCAGCTCAGACAATGTAATGCCGGAAATTTCTATTTGTGACAGTTAATCTATAATTTATCCCCTCAAATCCTAAAATACAATATGGTTATCTAAATTTATCCCCTCAAATCCTAAAATACAATATGGTTATCTCTTAACAACCACTCTTGCTTCAAACTTAATAAATACTGTTTACTATCTTCATTTATAAAAAATCCCAAAATCTGCTTACGATTTATTTACTTCTGCAAGACATGTCCTTAATAACAAAAACTGTATACAAATTTTGACTTGTGTTAGGTTTCTGGTGTCTGAATATTGAAGTTTATTTCAGTTTTAACTCAACACACAAGGAGAAAAGGGCAGGGTGTTTTCTTTTCTGCCTTTTGCCATCAAAATATTCAAAGTTCTACTTGCTTTTTTCTGTGGTTTTCCTTTGCCTAATGTTTCAAATTTTAACATAAAAAAATTATTTTAACAAATTAAAGTTTGACTCAAAAAATCCTCAGGACCATGTCAATCATATTCTATAATATTTGACATCAAAACTAAATACACGATTTTCTTTACGGAATTACCTCCCTTATACATAGTTTTTTTTTTTTTTTTACAGAATTGAATTACCACACTTTACATACAGTTCTTACAGAATTATCTCTATGAAATTATACATTTATCTCCATAAGATTATTAATAGACTTTCTGATCCTATGATGTTTTCTGTACTTTTTGTTTCAGCGCTTCAAATCTGGATCGCACTTTCTCTAAATTGATGGTAGATTGTGCCACTGTACTGGCTTGGCGTTCAAAGGACACCTCTGAGGTAATGGATGAACAACGAGATCTAGATGTTTGTTTATATCTACAAAAATAAAATAATAAAGTTAGAATCAGAAAATATTAAGATTGGTGTAGGCATTTTTTTTTCAGTCAAGGTTGTGTTCAAGTAAGTTTTTTTTTAGTTAAGGTTTGGTTTGACAAGTTTTTTCCTGTCTAAGTTTGGTTCAGGCAAGTTTATCTTTAGTGAATGTTTTTAATCAGGCTGTTTCTTTGTAGCAATGGTTTTGTTCAGGCATGTTCTATTTAGTTAAGATTTGGTTTTGGCAATTTTTTTTTGTCAAAGTTTGGTTCAGGCATGTTTCTTTATGGTCAGGTTTTTTGTTAAGGGATGATTTTTATGTAGTTATGGTTTTGTTCAGGCATGTTTCTTCTCAGTTCAATTTTTGTTCAGACAGGTTTCTTCCTAGTAAAGGTTTTGCTCTGGCAGGTTTCTTTTTAGTTGATTTTTTTGTTAAAGCAGTTTTCTTTTCATTCCAGGTATGGTTCATGCAGGTTTCACTGTATAATCATATTCATTAAAGTGATAAGTGGACTGTGCAAAACAGTTTTTTATACAGGCTGATTTTGAGATAATCATCATGCCCATAGGTAATGTAAAGCATGATACAAGCACTTATATAAAGGGTATATTAAGGCAAATATTGACAGAAAGTGAATTTAATTACAGTAGAACTTGGATGGCTCGAACTGCTAAAGCTCGAACACCATGGATGTCTTGAACCCATTTTCTGGTCCCTCTGTTCAAGTTTGAACTTTGTTCGACTTCGATAACTCAAACACCCCTATAGCTCGAAATTGTTTAATCTGTCCCTAGGGTGTTCGAGTCATTGAAGTTCAACTGTACTTGATGTGCAACTGAAGAAATTGCTCTTTGATATAACTTCTTGCAAATTACACATTCATTGTGTTTGTATGCATTTCCCATAAGGTCCTACGTCAAATCATGCTTCCCGATGGTGGCCATCTTGGATCTAATGTGGACTTACTGAACACATTTTTCCAAGAGGGCCAACAACAGCTAATTGTGACCAAGTTTGGTTCTAATAGAGTTAGTTTCAGAGGAGAAGAATTTTGAATGTGTGTTCCCATAGAGTTTGATTTTAAACTAAATTCCCCGCTTGTGGCCAACTTGGACATGATGTGGACTTGCTGGACACATTTTTCAAAGACGGCCGATGAAGGACAGTTGTGACAGGTTTGGTTCGAATTAGCCAAGTAGTTTCAGAGGACATGATCTTTAAATATGTTTTCCCATACGGTCAAATATTAAACTAAGTTCCCTGCTGGTGGCCATCTTGGATCTGATGGAGACCTGCCTGACACATTTTCAAAGGGGACTAACTGAGGACAGTTGTTACCAAGTATGATTCCAATTGGCCTAATAGTCTCAGAGGAGAAGTTCTTTAAATGTGTTTTCCCATAGGGTCTAATGATAAACTAAGATTCCGGCTGGCGGCCATCTTAATTAGGTCGGCAACTAGTATCATGATGATAAAATGTAGTCATTGACATACTGAATCTTTTTGCAAATCCTATCTCAAATCCTGTTTGAAATAAATGGCAAAATGTATAAACTTACAAAAAAAAATTGACCAATAAAGGCTAATAAGTCCTTGATAAGTATTCAGATTTTCTTTGAAATTTCTAGGTGGGTAGATTTTGATAGGCTGAATATTTTTGCAATTTAAAGTTGACCCCTGTCTGTTACAGTTTTTGTGATGAAAAATTTTTAAAAATAAAAAAATTAAATAAAAAAATTTACGGAAAAAGGGCAAAACAGTTATTCAGATTTTCTTCAAAATTACAGGATATTAAGAAGATTTTGTCATGCTAATCACTTTTACCCCCATGTCAGTTTTTTGATATCTGTAATGGTTTTTGAGATATTTGCCAATCAGCAATTTATCCCATATGTGCTATTTTTAGTAACGGCAGCAATGTTGTTTGGTCCTTGGACTAATAAAACACAACTTTGAATATACATACCCTGGTTATGATTCAGGCAAAGTTTGGTTAAAATTGGTTTGGCAGTTAGAGGGGAGAAGATTTTTGAACAAGTTTATGATGGAGGGAAGGATGGACAGAAGGATGAGAGACATTGACTGACACCAAGGGATGGCAATAGCTCACATGGCCTTTTAGGCCAGGTGAGCTAAAAATCCCAGATTCTTATTCTCACAATGCCAGATTTTTTGCAATTATTGAACTAGAGGTGCACATGAGCCTATATCCCTCACCTGGTGACTGGTTTTATTCATTGTCACCAAGAGATCATCCATTATTATTCATAATATACATCAGTTCACCATGCAGATATTACAGCTTCTTAGAGGATATTCAAATAGTTTTGCCATCTTGGATGAGGTTCAAACGTAAGTCACATGCTTTGAAGTAAACCATGCAAGGACTTTTATGACCAAATTTAGTTCCCATTGGCTCAGTAGTTTCTGGGTGGAAGATCTTTGAATGAATTTCCTATAGGGTCACTATATTAAAATACATTTCCCCCCTGGCAGCCATCTTGGATAAGGCACGAACATAAAAATCACAAAACTTTGAAGGGGACCACCAATGGACTATTGTGACCAAGTTTGCAGTAAGAAGATCTTTAAATTCATTTCACATAGGGTCCTTATGTTAAACCATTTTCCTCGCTGGCAGCCATCTTGGATGAGGTGCGAACATAAAAATCAAACTCTTTGAAGAGGATCACCAATTGGCTATTGTCACAAAGTTTGATTCCAATTGGCTCAGTAGTTTCAGAGGAAAAGATCTTTGAATGCATTTCCCATAGAGTCCCTATCCCTGATGGCAGCCATCTTGCATGAGATGCCCAGCTGGACACCTGAAGAAATTGTAGACCTTGATAAGCTTAACACTTTTGCAATCCAACTTAACCTCTATCTTAAATAGTTTTTGAAATAAGAGTAGAAACGTATAAAAATCTTGATAATTCACAGAAAAAGAGGCTATAACTCCATATAGATCGTTAGATTTTCTTTTAAATTGCAGGACATGTAGATCTTATTATGATGACTATTTTTGTACCTTAAACTTTACCTCTATCTTCTATTATTTTCAATATAATTGACGTTAATTTTAAAAAATCAAAAATTTTATTGAAAAAGGGCAATAACTCCAAGAAGGATTATTGGATTTTCTCAGTAGATCTCATCATGCTGATCAATTTCAAACTGTCATATTTTTGATATCTGTAATAATATTTGAGTTATTTGTAAAAACCAACAATTTAGCCCTATGTTCTATTTTTAGTAACATCGGCCATGTTGTTTAATCTTCGGACTTAAAATCCCAAATTTAAAAGTCAATACCTTGGTGATGATCAGGGCCAAGTTTGGTTAATATTGGCCCAGCAGTTTCAGAGGAGAAGCTGTTTGAAAAAAAGTGAATGCTGACAACGCTAAGGCCGGGCCAGGTAAGTTAAAAAAAAATTGGAGGTAATTGTTGATTTTTGTAATTTTATTCAAAATTAACAGCATGTTTAACACAGGTTTATAAAATATAAAGAATAAAATTTGACCATCTGCCCATTTTTCAAAAGGTTGGATGAGATATGAGAATCTAGAATTGTTTTCTAATGGCCTATTTGACATCACTGGTAACATACACACCTGACAGGATTTCCTTTCCTTCCATTTTGTACTGTTTTGATTATATTTTTATTATTTGTCATTTCCTCTGGTAAATTGCCCTCTAGTGTCGGTATATTTAAATCAACTTCAACACTATTCTGTAAAAAAACATAGAACACAGTTGTAAATTGATTCTGAAAGTCAAAATGCTAACTTGGGGTCCAAATGCAAGTCAATAGGCTCACCTCTTTGGGGGTCAATGTCTAAACAAGATCTGTTGGTAAGACACTACATATGCGACCAGCACATTTTACACTACAGTGGCAAGTTCTGACCTCTGTCACACTGACCTTTGACCTGACCTTATTTTTTGTATTTATGTTACTCGACTTAACCTATACATTGCCAAATATGAAAAGTCTATTTATGTTACTTGACTTAACCTATACATTGCCAAATATGAAAAGTCTTACATAGTTCAAAAGTTATAGGTTTAAGTTTTTATGCACAGACACATGCACACAAACAAACACACATAACAAAAACAATATACTCTAATCCTTGATCTGGGGAAATCCTTATTCTGACCATTAGCGAGATAGACATACAGACAAAGTGATCCTTTAAGCATGATTTCTACACTTAATAACACTGAAGTTACTTACAGCGAGTATTTCAACACACTTTCTCCTTTCAAGCTTGCATGCCAAATGGAGTGGGGTTAATCCAGCGGAGTTCTGAATGTTGACACATAAATCATCTATTTTGAGCAGTAACTCAACAATCTTGAAGTTGTCTCCCCTTTCTACACATCTATGGAGGGCTGTAGAACCGTCAATAGTATTTACAGCACACACATGACTTATTAAACCATCTGAAAATATTAAAATGTACAATTATCAAACTAAAATGGTAACATGTTACCAGTTTAAACATAGGGCAAAGCAATAAATTTTATGCAATGAGAGTAAACTCTTATTGTTGTAAAAATTCAAATTTTTTGACAGCCTAATTCTTCACAGATATTTTTTCAGAAAACTCATATTTTGTATGTCAGACTCAAAATTTTCAATTATTTTGAAATTTGTCCTCTAGAAAATTAAAAACGTAGGTATATCTTATTTGTTACTTGTTGTTAATAGATTTTTTTTATCTCTTTAGTTTGTTATCTTTTACAGTGGAAATTCAATGGCTGGAACAAACAATAGAATGATGAACAAGTGATGACCCTAAAGGATGTCTCGCCTGTCCCTGCTGGACTCTAAATTGATGTAAAATCTAAGTGAACTAATCAGAAAAGTGAACATGCTCACTAGACTGTGAAATTGAGGTCAAGGACAAAAGTCACCTGCCAGACTGACATGTACTACCCAAGACCAACCTACATNAATTAAAAATGTAGGTATATCTTATTTGTTACTTGTTGTTAATAGT
The DNA here is from genome assembly GCA_002080025.1 of Modiolus philippinarum. Classification (NCBI taxonomy): domain Eukaryota; kingdom Metazoa; phylum Mollusca; class Bivalvia; order Mytilida; family Modiolidae; genus Modiolus; species Modiolus philippinarum. The sequence goes on from MJUU01032274.1 coordinate 58,508, forward strand.
TTTTTTTTATCTCTTTAGTTTGTTATCTTTTACAGTGGAAATTCAATGGCTGGAACAAACAATAGAATGATGAAAAACTAGAGGGGTGCTTTAGCTGTCAAGGTTGATTTGTGTTCAAATGATAACTAAAGGTACAGAAAAAGAGTTCATGACATCCATGATGTATGAGTTTTTCCAGATCAGACCATAGAATTTCAACTGTATATTCAACTAGAGCTGTCGCCGAATAGCAGCCAGGTACAGCTGTTTACCCCCGCTAATTGAACCCTGAATCAATATGGTGAGTAAAAATTTAAGTGTGTGTGGACACAATACAGTTGTGGACACAGTACAAATGTGGACACAATACAAGTATGGACAAAATGATATAACTCCCCCCTTTCCTTTATTATTTCCTGAAAATACTAAAAAGACAAATTATCTCCCCTTCAAAATTTTGGACAGCAACCATATTTCTTCATACACATCTTCAGGTGGTGTACTAAAACTGCGCAACATTTCATCAAAATCCAAGTGGAGGTTTATGAGAACATGCGCTGACAAGGTTCACTCCCCCACCCCCCCTTTTTCCAGATAATATTCAAAGACAAATTATCTCCCTTTAAAAATTTCGGGCAGCAACCATATTACTTCGTACACATCTTCAGAT
>MJUU01032277.1:5446-23105 GCA_002080025.1 Modiolus philippinarum
TTTTGGAGCGAAGATTCAATACTTTGAAGACATGTGACTAATTATAAAATACTGGACCAGGTTTAATTGGTTTTCACTTTGAACATTAATTATTTTGAGATATATAAGAATTTATAAATATTGAGGTTGCCTGAATAATATTGTAAGTTTTCGGAGTATGAGTTTTAAATATTGAACAATGACATTTCATGTAATAACAACAAAATACCGAAATACAATACTTCTTGCTTTACATTTTTTGGCCGAGGGTATATGAATTATGATTCTACTACAGTTGACACTCCACAATCTAAAAGTTGGACATGGTCACCTGTCACGGTTTAGCTTTTCAAACACTGTTTCTTATGCTAGGTTTACACTGCCGATCAAAGCAACTCGACCGAACTCGATCTTTGAATATTCATGAATATCCATCGATCGGGACACTGATCTTGAATGCTCGTGTTCGGTCTACTAACCAAATCGGGGCGATCTTACTAACTCTGTGTTCCTGAACATTTTTGACGTCAAAAATATTGTGAAGAGGTCGTATGCCTTATGGTAGGTTTACACTGCCGATCAAAGCAACTCGACCGAACTCGATCTATGAATATTAATGAATATTCATTGATCGGGACACTGATCTTGATTGCTCGGGTTCGGTCTACTAACCAAATCGGGGCGATCTTAATAACTCTGTTGAACTCGAGCTGTGTTCCCGAATATTTTTGACATGTCAAAAAATATCGTGTAGAGGTCGTGTGCATTATATGTCGAGAACAGGTCGGGAATCAATCGAGGTCTGATCGAGGTAGTCGTGAAGAGGTCGAAAAGGGATCGGTCTTGATCGAGTTTCAAAATTTTATCCGATCTTGCCGACTTCTACCAGACTTTAACTCATTCGCCTCTCGATCTATGCCGAGTCGCTTCCACATCAACTCGATTAGTTCTCGATCATTACTCGACTAACACGATTCTTTCTTTTTTCTATACAAGATCTTCCCGACCACAACCCGATTTTTCCCCGACCTGTATTCGACTTTAACTCCACCACTCAAGACCTTCACTCGATTTAACACGACATTTTGTCATCTTTTCACAATAGCAGAACGTGAGGCTTTCAAGAGCTTCAGTCTCTCACTAGGGCCTTACTTCAGTTTTTAAAGGAGCCATCCAATGGACTCCAATGACTATTGTGATCAAGTTTGGCTGATGATCATCTTTGATATGATGAGAATCTGCCGGATACTTTCTCAAGTGGGGACCAGCCAAGGACTCTTGTTTTCAATTTTGGCCAATTGGCAGAGTAGTTTCAGAGTAAAAAGTATTTGAATATCTAAGGTGGGTCGAATATTAAATTATGTTCCCGGTTGTGTGCCATCTTAGATTTCATGGATACTATTTTGAAATTGGAACATCCAAGGACTATTTTGACCAATTTGGTCTGTAATTGGTCCAGTGAAAATCCTTCTGGTACAATGTTTAACTTTGTTCCCCTTTGGCAGTCATCTTGTATTAGCTGACGATATGACAGACACTATTTTGAAAAGGGACCATCATTTGGCAATCGTAACAAGTTTGGTCTAATTTGCTTAGAAGTTTTAGAGGTAACGTTTAAATGAGTTTTCCCATGAGATCCAATTTAAAACTACTTGTATATTACCAGTTAGCGGTTGTATTTGATTAGAAACGGACATGACTTTTTTCATATTGAAAACATCGAGGTCTATCATGACTTGGCGGTTTCTGGGTAGAATATATTTGAATGCAAAGTTATTGGACAACGGACACAAAATAATGGCAAAAGCTCAATCTCGCTATATCAGGATTGTAGAAAAGACTGTGCATGTTTCTATAGTATAATTAAAGGATAATGTGCAGAGGGCTTAAATTCAATCGACTATAGTTATGCTGACAGAATTTGAAATTGAAACCAAGATGTACCCAATATACACACCTCAGAAACAGATTAACTAAATACATGAATTCAAGAATAAAATATTATTTCTTCCTAGCAGGTTTGTACTCTTATCACAAGATATGATTCAAGCTAAATTACACCAGAAAAATGCTAGTTTGAATATTTGTAACATGTACTAGAAAATAGACTTTTCTACAGAAAGCAGGCTTAAAGCTATACATGGAAACTACTGTAAATCTAGTTACCACCGATATCATGTGATGATAAGTCTTCTGTTTTATGTATCAGATTAATCCCACATGTAATGTCAGGAAAAAAAACCGCACAGTCGCATTCTGACGCATGTTGTGAATGGCCTGCTAGTATGTTAAAGTGAACATTCATTCCTCTGTAATGATGACTTTGAAGCATTTGCTATTGTATAACCCAAACTACACACCTTCTGTGTCAGACCCACATTCTCTGCTACTCTACATCTATCATAGTTATCATCCTTTCTTTGAAGCATCAGCCACATGGGCCACAAATTTTGCTGCTCTTCCAAGATGCTGAACCGTTCCCTGAATTTTCACATTTTACCCCCGCATATACAAACGTACTACCAGAACAAACTCGAACACACTCGACCATTTCTCGATCTTCTCCCGACCAGTTCTAGTTAATCAAACACAAATCGGACTATAATCTGGTTCAATCTGACAAAGTCTGGTTGGTCAAATGAGGGCGGAGCATAAGTCGTACGTGAATCGTAAAGAGATCGAGAATCGTGTTGGTCGCGACAGTAAAATCTACGATTTACCCCCTCAGATCTTAAAATACAGTATGGTTATCTCTTAATTTCCAGTTGACGGTTATATTTGATTAGAAGCGGATATAACGGTTTTTTCACATTGACCCAATCGAGGTCTATCATGACGATTGTGCCTGCTACTAGTAACATTTAAGGATGACGTGCACAGGGCGACTAGCTATGCTGGCAGAATTTGAAAATGAATCCAAGATGTACCCAGTATACACATTTAGAAACAGATTCACTAAACAAATGAATAAAATACTGTTAGATAAAAATATTCTTTTAGATTTACACCGGGCAAATGATGTACCCAGTGGGCAGCCGCTCGCCATTTTCACTTTCTAAAAACCGGATTTTTCTACAGAAAGCAGGTTTAAAGCTATACATAAAAACTAGTGTAAATCTAGATACCACCCATATCATGTGATGATATGCATTCTGTTTTATATATCAGATTAGTCCAACATGTAATGACAGAAAAATCACACAGTCGCATTCTGACGCATGATGAGGAGAATGACTTGCTAGTATGTGAAAGCGAACATTCAATCCCCTATAATGATGACTTTGAAGCATTTGTTATATTGTCTAACCCAAAATACGCGCCTTCTGTGCTACTCTATATCTATCACAGTTATTGAAACACGTGTAAAGCATAACAAAATTTTACTCTTCATGATGCAACTTTGTCTGTTTAGGGACAGACCATTTAACCTGAAAAGAGGGGGGGGGGGCTATGTTTATTTTCGAAAAAAAAATATTCTGAAGCTGATTTTATGTGAAAAAATATTTTGGCTGCAAAAATGATGAAAAAATAATGCTTATTTTAAAAACAAACTTTTGTTTATACTAGTTAAAAAGATAATTAAATGCGAAAAAAAAATCTGTGAAGATATAACCATAACCCTCCCCCGTCAAGTTAATTGGTCGGTCCCTTAGTATTTTGTACTTTTCACGTTTTTCCCTATATATACAAACGTACTAACAGGACAAAACTCGAGCACACTCGACCATTTCACTATCTTCTCCCTACCAGGTCTAGTTAATCCAACACGAATCGCGCTATGATCTGGCTCATTTTGACAAAGTCTGGTTGGTCGAATGAAAGTCGAGCATAAGTCGTACGTGGATCGTACATAGGTCGAGAATGGTCGAGTGTTAGTCGTGTTAAATCGGGTAAAGGTCAAGTGGACGTCGTGAGCTAGCTCGATCAATGAATTTTATGACGTTGATCGGAATAAAACAGCATTGTCGAGTTGATCGAGTTGGTCTGATCGGCGGTGTAAATCTAGCAAAAAATCGGGTCCGTAAATGTCAAGTAAATAGTCTAATGCCTTATAATGGTATTGAGAAATTATACATAACCCAATCCAATCAAATACTCATCTTCATTAACGACATTGATTTGTACTTCTGAAAAGATTACACCAGACAAACTTTGAATAAAATAAAGAAAATAACAGTAAATACAATGGTCACAGGCAACAACTCACAAGGGATCTGCACGAAAGTAAAACGATAACAGGATTGTGATGTGCTAGGAATATATTTTAAATCTCAGTTGTTGTTTATACTTGATACAGGAAAATTATATTTCCGTTGAAATTACTACATATTAATTGTTTATCGATACTACAATTTTTTTTCTCAACGCTTGTTTAATATAATACAATGTATCATCAAAACTTTGACCCTATAATGACTACTTATGTCAATAGGTAGACTGGTATTTTTTTTTTTTTTTTGTTGAAACATAAAGACATATAACTGAACATCGTTTGCCTGGTGGAATTATAACTATCTACATAAAATTTGAAATCATATCAAAATGTAAAAATAAAAACAAGTATTTTATAAATATTTTAGTAATCTATACATAATACGAAATCTAGTGAAAATAACTTACCTGTGTGCCGGGAAAGCAAATTAGACATAAACAAATAGAAATCCAAATGTTTCTTGTAAATGCATTTGTTTTTTTTTTCACGGAATAAATTATAATCATCTATTGTTGATTATGTTCAACAGGGTGGGTGCCTTATAAGAAGCCAATGATGCTTACTCTACCGGTGCACCTAATCTCACCTATATTTTTTATTGGGTTCGTGTTGTTCATTTTTGTATATATTTTTGTCTTCATTTTCTTTTTTGTGCCGTACTCATGTTATATCTTTGTTTCTTTGTTTTTCCGACGTTGTCACTGTCCTTGGGTTATTCGTTTTAGACTGACGGTTCGGTTCTCACTTACTTTATAAAGTTTACCCACAGTCTTTTAGGTGCACTTGCCTTTCACTGCATTTTGCATTTAATTGTAATCACTTAATGAACTTTAGTGTAAATTTCTGATGTAAAGTGTTCCGAAAATGTCTGAAGCATTGCTTAAGGACTAACTTGGTCTACTCAATGCCTAATTAATAGAATTCAAACATATAACATAAACCATTTAATCTTCGATTTTACACTTCTTCTTTAAGGTGACAAAGAGATTGTTGAGATGGTAAACCATGCAATTATAATGAAGTAAAATTTCAAATTTCACGCACGAATGTAAATAAGAACATGATTTTACAATCCGATAGGGAATCAGGATAGAGAAAGAGGAGGTTCAGGTACCAATAAATATGGTAAACTGAGTTTCGGAAATGAGTTCCAATCGACAGCTTGAAATTTGTTAATTCAAACCTCTTGATAATATGAATACATTAACAAACGAATGCCAAGCAAAAATAATGAAAGGGGGAATTCCAAAATCAAAAATCAAAAATCACTGCAATTCATTGCCAACACGAATTGAGATAGCATGACAAAGACAAAATAAATAAACAAAAGTAAACAAGAACGCATGAAACAAGTTTTTTTTCAAAGGTTGTTGTTTTTAATCTTGATATCACCATGAGGCGTGTTTTAGATAGCTTTGTATTGAACTGCTGGTTATTTGGCAGTTAGAAAGATTAAAATGATAATATTGTAATGTTTACTTAGGTAGACAAAGGGAAATGAATTGTATTTTTTTTTCATATATAAGATGTCCCCGAGGGTATTCACCAGACCAATAACAAAATACCGAGGTTCTGTGAATTTAGGTTCTGCATATGCGCATTTCGACAACTTATATCTCATCAATGCAGATAAAATCAAAACATTTGGAAATCCACGAATCGATATATGTGTAAGAGCTGATAGAGAACAAATTACCAATAGGATCTAAATAGGAAAGCCAAAATCAGCTCAGGACAGAGCTATGCAAGAGGGAGATACTCCTTAGGTTCTAACAAAATTTTCTTAAATTTGGATATTGCAAATTTTCAAATAAAATCGGTTTTCGGGTCAGCACCGAAGTACTGGCTACTGGGTTGGTGAATAACCCTCGGGGACTAACAGTCAGGCAGGAAGGGATCTTGGTGGAAGCTGTATACTGAGGGTACATAACTTAATTTGTCAGTAGGTAATGGGTCTGTAGCTGGCAGGTCAGTTAACTGTGGTTTCATGTTTTTGTCCGTAATTTAGGTCTTTAAGTTTCATTTTTCACAATGGACTAGGTCCTGTTGCTAACTGAATTTTACTGTTACGATTGTTTTTTGATTTATCACATTGGCTTTTGGGGGAAGGTTTGGGCCCAATAAAACTAGTTTATCCCGCCGCAGCAGGTTTGTGCCTGTCCTAAGTCAGGAAATTTATTAAGCCTTTATGTGTCTTATCTGTTTTCTAGTTAGTTTACTTTATGTCTATAGGTGTGTAGGATGATGTTTATTTCGCTGAACTTGATTACTCTTTATTTAGGGGCCGACTCCGACCTGCCGTTGGGTGATGGGTTTCCTCGCCGTCCATTGAAGATCTTATGGTAGCTTTGAGTTGTTATTACTCCCCTTTGGGTCGTTGTCTCTTTGACATATTCCCCGTTTCCCTTCTTTTTTCTATTGTCTGACATGAAAATTTTACCTTGCGTGTTATAGAAATTTACTGTTTTTATCAAAATTCTGACCACTTAAAACTACTGAGGCTTCATTCCGTGTATGGCACTCTGTATATGTCCTTGGTACTGGATTTGGCTTCCTATTTCGATATTTTAGGAAATGAGATCTTCTTTTTGGACTTCTTTTGGATAATGCTGCTGATGAGAGAGTATTCCGTGAAACACGTGTACAGCATAATGAAATTTATGTTTTTATGCAACTTTGGTATTTTTGTATTAAAAAAGACATGCGTTCTTTCTAACCTTATGGGATAACAAGGTAACACAATTAAATTGTCCTTGGATTTTAAAGGAGACCCTTCTATAGACAGCATATATTAATTGTATATTTTGCTTGTTTGTAGAATCATGTCTTTCACTCATGTAAGAAATTCTTCGTCTTATTCTCTCGTTTCGCTACGCTTCACTCGAGAAAAGACGGAATTTCTTTCATTCGTGAAAGATACCCCGATCTTTGATCTGCTTTTATGTAAGAAATTTTACAGACATCTGCTGCTAGGCCAACGCCAGTTCGATACTTGAAATGTTTGGTTAATCGAACATACTTATAATACGGCATTTCTTCTTGGCCAAATGTCGTGTGACGTCAGAATCAGTGACATCATCGGTGATTGATAAAATATCAGGTGACAGGATTTAAACCAATAATGTTATTTGAATAAAATCATTATGTAATATGGACTGTTTTTTTACAGATTAGCGAACACCAGATTACAGAGGACATTCAACGATACTTTGAACATACTTACCTGTAACTTTCACAAACTTAGAAGTGTAGTTACAAGTGGATTTCCTTTGAATGCATTCGCAAGTAAAAGACAAGAATCGTATAAACAGTGTGTATCTAAATATCCTGATGAATTCTGTGCAAATAAACTTAATCGTGATTGTAGAGATAAAATTCCTATGCTTAAATCTATTAGACTTTCGCTCGACTTTGTTTCAAGTCTGTTGTATAAACTTCCTGGATTGAAAGTTATACATTTACTGAGAGACCCTCGGGCTGTTTTATTCTCTAGGATTATGGGTGGCTATACGCGAGAGGCAAATGCTCCGGGTTTGTCCAAACTGTTGTGTAAAAGGATGTTGGAAGATGTACAGAACGCAAACATAATCAAAGAAAAATTTCCAGGCCATCTTTTTACATTATTTTACGAAGACTTAGCTGAGCATCCCATCACAGGCTTGGAGTTGCTTTATGATTTCACGAGGCTGAAACTGAACCCTAATATTGTAGCTTATGTATATAATATAACTCGAAGTAATAGAAGCAATGGTTATTTCAAGACAAGAAGAGCTAATTCCAAAAAAGTAGCAAGTTATTGGCGAAAACGTATGAGGTGGTCACTTGTTAGAGAAATTGACAAATCGTGTTCCAAATTTTATAAAGCCACTGGTTATAAAAAGATTTCATCAAAATCAAACCTTTTAAATCTTAACATTGTCACATATGAAAGAAGAATACATAAATTAAAAGAAATAGACCCATAGACATGGTAAAATAAATAAACTTCATATGCGAAGACAAAAATCAAATATAAAAAGGAAATTTTCGCCGATATTTCGCCTTACTTTAAACAATCCCTTCATATCATCAAAACGTCTCACCTACAACCAATTGGGTGACTTTACAGTAGTTTACAAAGTATAATCTACCTCTTCATTATAATATGTAATAAAATGAAATACCAACGAAAGGGGACGAGATCTAAACGTAAATATTGAAAACTCGATTTCATTTTGTTTGTATTTGACAGCTATAAAATACTAAGGGATTTTGGTTCGCTAGTGTTGTAGGTCAAGAAATTATTCTAAAAATGTATAAAATACGTGTACGCATAAAACTGTCTTCGATCAAAAGAACTTACCGTATGAAAAAAAAAAAAACAGTACACCGAGAAAGCAATACGAAACCCTCGTACATATGTACAAGATAAACATCGCTCATTTGTTCATTTACAAACCGGTTTAATCCTACCACTGTCTTTTGCTAGTACCGGTACCAAGTCCGGCTATCCCGAGTTCCTATCGTTATCTATGTTTGTCTCTTGTTGTCATTATCTTCTTTCTGGTGCACTTTGCTTGTACATTGTGGCGTGTGATTGTGGTTCCTGGCCATTGTAGGTGTTAAATGTTATCCTATTTTTGTAATTTATAGTCATGATTACAGCTTCACATTTTTTTTATCTGTCTGGCAATTGTGTACCAAACACGAAAAATCAATACAACAACCTTGTATTTAGTTTCAATATCAAAACTTGTAAATTTCAACCCCACGATGTTAATGCTTCTTTTGATTTGACTTTGTAACGTCAACTTTATATTCCATGAATATCTCTATTATATGATGGTATAACATGAATTTGTCATTAATTAATTTATACATTATGTTAGAATGGATATCATTTAATTTATTCATATTGAATTAAAGAACGTTTAGTGTAAATGAAAAGAACGGTTTGACAAAAAAAGAGACTGAAGCATAATGTCCTTTTGGGAGTAAAGTTTGAACCGTGACTTTCCTAGGAAATAAATAGTAACTCTGATTTGTATGTTTGATTATCATTTATGCGTCCTTAGAGGCCATAGAAGGCACAAATATATCAATGTAGTAAAATATATTGATTCAACACTTGCGAGCAACTAATCTAAATTAAAGCAGATTGCTAAAACTGAAGGGGGAAGACAGGGTTAGGGGAGAACGGACGACAGAGGGCGGGAGAAAGGAGAAAGGATAGAGGGGGAAGAAAGGAAAAAATGGACGGGAGAAAGGAGAAAGAGGTGAGAAGGGAGAAATGAGATAAGAAAATGAAAGGGTATCATGGATAGAGGAGGTGGGAGATAAGAAAAATGGGCGGTAGAAGGAGAGAGGATACGGGACAAAGGAGCGATTGGGCGGGAGACAGGAGAAAGACACCCCCTGTCCACTCCTTTAAACTACAGGACAAAATTTGAAATGTTTGTCAGATCCCATATGGAAAGATGAATAGTGACATAGAAAATGAAAACTAACGATAGGATAAAAGTAAAAGTATGTTTGATAGTTTTATCTCATAAAGTATGTAATTTAATAAGGAACAACTCGAAACAACACTTCGTTTTAAAATTGCAGTCTACACTCTAAAAATGCAAAATTCAAAAATGCACTCATTAATGCATTTAGTTGCATGCGACTATTAAAAAATTTTATTCGCCTTTTCAATTTCGTTACAAGCGGTCAAAGTGTGGTAACTCCAAATTATTTTAAAATTTTTTGCTGATCTTGAAAAAACTAAGTTAAAACGTAAACAAAATGTTTTTCTAAGAGTTAAAATTTTCTTCAGGTGAAATTTTTGGATTAAAAATTAAAATTTCTTATTATTAGAGCCATGTCTGTGGACTTCAATTTTTGTAAATTCCACTCCGTTGTTCCTTCCGGTATTCTACTGCCGTTGTTTTATGATTAGAGCGGATGCATGTTACTATATTTTTGCATCGATTCGAATTTTTATTTATCTATTTATTTTTATTTTGTTGTTGTTATTATTGTTGTTGTTGTTGTAGTAGGTAGATCGTAGAAAAATCATCGATGAATACTTCAATTCTTACTTACCATTGGACCGATGCCACTGCTGGTGGACCAGAGGTCCCGAGGGTATTCACCAGTCCAAAAGTAAGACTTGTCTGGCACGAAAATTTACCTAGCGATTTATAGAAATTTACCGTTTTATCAAAATTTTAACCCTTTAAAAATACTACGGCTTCATTCCGTGTATGGCACTCGGTGGATGTCCTTAATACTGGATTTGGCTTCCTATTTCGATATTTTTGGTAATGAGCACTTCTTTGTTTACAATTTGTTGATTATGGCTTTCCATATTGTTTGATTTTAATGCTGCTGATGAGAGGTCACTCCTTGAAACACGTGTACAGCATAACTAAATTTACTGATCATTTTTGCAACTTTGGTATTTTTGTATTTTCAAACTAATATTTCAAGTTTGTGTGTTAAATTTCTGGTACTGCAATAGGGAAAAAAAGTAGAGCTAACCTTCTCGATCCACAACTTTAATACATCAATCATTATTCAATTAAAGCATAATCTGGACAATATTTGATAATTATAATTTTTAAAAAAATCCTTATTTCTATGGATAATCTGCCTCGTACAAAGTTGGTCTCGATGGGGTTTTTAGCGAAACGGGGTCGTCACAAAAAAGTGTCCGTGAAAAGGTGGAAAGGTTTTGTGCGTGAAGCGGGAAATGCGGGAAAAAATCCCCGTGAAACGGGAAAAGGGAGATTGTTTAAGAGTCTTTGTAAAATATTTTCCCGCTCGTGAAAAGGGAAAATTGAAAAATATTGCCAGGATTTCGGGGAAGGGACCTTATTGGTAAGCATTCAACGACAACTACCTACAAAAAAAACTGTAATCACACTTGACATAAATGGAACTTTGTCTGTAGTGTGATACCTAAAAGAAACAAATAACCTATTTAGGTTTATTTACATAAATACGGCTTTTCATAATGTGTTATTAGCAATTCAAATTGATATGATTTCCCCAATCCGTCAATAGATATGTTTCAATCTTTTATAAATCTAAGTCTATATATTGTTTAATGCCATAAGCATGCCTTTGAACGACACATATTTGTATATGGTATTATTTTCACGGGATAATGGAGTGAAACTGTGGAGTTTCCACTATATTCATGTCAAACAACGGAGTTAGATGTTCATACATTCTAAAGCTGCTACTTTCAATTTTATAACATTGACAAAACATCACAGATGAAAATAGACAGTTAATCTCATTTAAAGCATGCATTTGGATTGTTGAAATTCCAAAAATTGAGCTTTGTTAAATAATGTTGGATATGTGTTATTTTGGTTTGTAGGATTGTTCGTATAAAAATGCCACGATATCATCAACATATGTTAACATATATTTTGCTGCCGTTATTGTTACTAGTGTCACAGTAACGTAGGAATCATCATACCCAGATATAATATCTTCATACGCTTATATTGTTTTGACATGGTTGGCAAATGATAGAATTTTGGGAAACTTGTAAACCAATTTATGAATTGCAAGTTTTTTCTTACGAAAGTGATTACTCAGATAAGCATCGCTTATTGAGTAATGTAGGAATCATTTATTTTATCTGATGGTACATCTACACAAGAAATGGTATTTCATCATATCTTTGTCATGGAAATGATGGAAGTCCATACAAAATTTTCTTTCAAATGTAAATTCCTTGACATTTTTAACAATAATTTTTCCATTTGTGCCATTTGGTAACGTAGGATTTTTTTCAGAGTTCAGGAAGTATCATCAGAGATCGACTGTAGTCATTTTATAACCAAGTAGTGGTAATTCATAAGTGCTTTGTTTCTTATAAGTACCCAACATTTTAGTCAGATCCCTTCATGTAATTTTGCTAGAACATAGGTAACGTAGGAACCTTTGTTATTTGGAACTTCAAAACTTTAAGTAGCAGTAACGTAGGAGTCATGAAAAATCTTGACAAGTTTTTAATTTTTTTTTTTCATTAATTAAAAAAGTACCATTCAAATCTTTACGTTTACTAAATTATAATCTTGGAAGAAATGTAACACGAAACAATTAATTTAATAATCTACTGTTTTTAGTAATAAAAAGAAGTCCTAAAAACAAAAAAAAAGGCAATCTTGATATGCGAAATTTGTATTGAAACCATACAAAAAACACCACAACTTTTCAATAGATTGTGGTATTGTACTTATTGCAGGTTCATGAAATCCAACGCTTTTCTTTTATTAAGTCTCCCAAACGAAGTTGGGAGACTTATTGTTTTTGTTGCGTTTCTTATTATTAAGTCTCCCAAACGAAGTTGGGAGACTTATTGTTTTTGTTGCGTTTCTTATTATTATTATTATTATTCCATCTTTCTTTATTCTCGTCCTAATGAACTTGTCCGCAGCAGATCTCAGAAACCATTGGACCTAAAATATTAAAACTTGGTAGCATATTAGCCCCATGTATCTAGATTTGCAATCATCAAATCTTTTTCAAAAGGGGGTTCATTAAGGGTACTTTTTAGGGTATCAAAAAGGGGTGGGGTAGTCCTATAGTAACCCTATGGGAAATTGAAATTTTGAAAGTTTTTCAACATTTTTTTCACTGTTTCTCAAAAATTAGAAACACTAGCTCCATGAAACTTCAACAGAAAGGTTAGGGTCATGTAAGAAAGGGTTCCTCAGCATTGGAAATTTCAAAATAACTACCATTGCCATGGAAACCATACCAAAAAAAATGGAAATTTTGGGAAAATAGTAGGTTCTGTTGATAATTAAGTATTTTAATTACAGCAATATGTATTACTTAGATAATAAGGGGAACCCCTGCCCAAATTTTTTTTGAAATGGTCTGAGACTTCGGTGTAATGGACAAAAGAGCACTTTTTTGCCATGGAAACAAAACCAGAAACGTATTTTTTGTTGAAAAATTGAGTTTTCTGACAAAAAAAGAAATTTTGAGAAATATGTATTAAATAGGTTATAAGGGGAACCCCTGCCCAAATTTTCTTTGAAAAGAGATCTGAAATTGGATGTAATGGACAAAAAAACATTTGGTTGCCATGGAAACAAAACTAAAAGCATATTTTTGGGGAACATCAGGTTTTCTGATAAAAAGAAGGAATTTTGAGAAATATGTATTACATAGCTTATAAGGGGAACCCCTGCTCAAATTTTTTTGGAAAGGGTCTGAAATTGGGTGTAATGGACAAAAGAACACTTTGTTGCCATGGAAACAAAACCAGAAACGTATTTTTTGTTGAAAAATTGAGTTTTCTGACAAAAACAAAGGAATTTGAGAAATATGTATTAAATAGGTTATAAGGGGAACCCCTGCCCAAATTTTTTTTTCGAAAGGGTCTGAAATTGGATGTAATGGACAAAAGAGCATTTGGTTGTCATAAAAGCAAAACCAGAAATTATTTTTTTACATAGGTTATGAGGGGAAACCCCTACCCAATTTTTTTTAAATGCCTTGGTATCCAATATGGGAGTTCGTTTGGGAGACTTTTGTGTTTCGCTTGCGAACACAGTTATTACTTGTTATTATTATTCTTCTTCCATCTTTCTTTCTTCTCGTCCGGATGAACTTGTCCAAAGCAGATCTTGGAGACCATTAAAGCTAGAGCTTTCAAACTTTGTAGGATATTAGATCCATCTATCTTGATGTGCAATAATCAAAAATCTTTTCAAAGGGGGTCCTTTAGGGGTATATTTTGGGGTGCAAAAAGGGGTGGGGTTTACTATAGAAACCTATGGGAAAATGAAATTTTGACTACATTTTCACCATGTTTTACTGTATCTTAAAAGTTATTAACTGTAACTTCTTGAAACTTCATAGGAAAGATGAGTGTCATGTAAGAAACAGTTCCCCAGGATTGGAAATTTCAAAATTAGTACTGTTGCCATGGAAACCATACCCAAAAAATGAAATTTTGAAAAAAACGTATTTATAATTGATAACTGTATTTTCATTTCAGCTATATGTATTATTTAGGTTATAAGGGGAACCCCTGCCCAAATTTTTTTTGAAACAAGTATAAAATTGCTTGAAATGGATAATGAAGCATTTGGTTGCCATGGAAACCAAACCAGAAAGCAATAATTTTAGGAAAAACGTATTTTCTGCTGTGTCATTGTGTGTTATGTTTTGAAATCGACTATATGTATAAAGTAAATTATAAGGGGAACCCCTGCTCAAATTTTTTTTGAAAGGGGGTTTTATAATGCCAGGGAATCCGAAATGGGAGTTCGTTTGGGAGACTTTTGTGTTTCGCTTGCGAACACAGTTATCACTTGTTTATAAATATTTTTTTACAAAACGGTTACTTTTGTCAACCATAAAGGCATGGTTTAAATGGGATTGACTGAAGATCGAAAAAGCGTGGACACGGCTAATGGAGACCAGACGAAATGTGACGGGAGGAAGGTCAGTCAATAGAAAGTGAAAAGGGAAAAGAAGGGGAGACAAGGGTCGAGAAAGAGGGACCAGGAGGAATTGGGCGATAGAAAAGAGAGAGACGAAAGAAAGGGAAAAAGGAAAAAAGAAACGGAGAAAGGAGAAAATGGTCATGAACGGTAGACGCGGAGATAAGCAAGGGAGAAAGAAGAAAACTTTGTATAAGCTAATTTAGCTTGTTTCCGAAACCTTTTATGATCTTTTGTATTTCAAATGTATCAATGTGTATTTGTTTGTAATTACTTGAATAAATATGTTTAAACCAAAGGAGAAAACTGGCAGGAGAACGAAGAAAGGTATACACCTGTCAGCCCTTCATCCAAAGTATCGAAAAATATGATTTCGATAATGAAATATTTATATATTTGAATAGCATTCCTCTGTATCATTGTAATAACAACATTTGACTACATGGCATAAACGTTTATATATCTTATTTTTAAGGATCTTGTTAACTGTATTTTCAGGTGTATATCGTTTAACATGTTTAATTTATTCATATTGAATATTTGTCAATTTTTTTTTACCTAACTTGATATATTCATATTGAATAAGTCCTAGCTATCGTTTGGATATGTATACTTATCATGTTACAATAAAATTTCTGTAATAGATTGTGTCTCTTAACTTTTATTTTTTCACAAGCACGCATAAACATCCGAATCGTCTTTGTTTTGTCTTTGTTTTTATCTGTCTTTGGACTTCGATTTTTGTAGTCATCGCTTCCCTTGTTCCTTCGGTATTCTACTGCCGTTGTTTTAGTGCCACAACACTAAAATCGAATGAAATTGTAAATGTTTGCACTTGAACTGTAGGTAATGTTTCTAGATTGTCGGAAGTATACGACCTATACTCTGGATATGGTAGCACTCTTTTTTTGATTGGTTGGAATCATCGAATCTACTTGGGATATCATTCAAAATTGAAGTTACTTCATATCATCTGAGGTAATGAGTTGATACTAACAATCCTTTCATAGCCAGGGTTTATGTGGTTTTAAAGGTACGAATGTTACAACCTTTCAAATGGGCGTTATAGCAAAATTACCAAAAAGAGTTGTCAAGAGCCATCGGAAAAATTGTCGACTGGAAACAGAAGTTATAAATGACTATGACAACCTGCATTATCAAAGGATTTACTCCCTGAAAATAAGATCACAAAATTATGCACAGTTTGTCAGTTAAAATGTGATAAAATTAACCAGATTCTTCCAAAGTTAATTAACTGTCGTCGCGATAAAGGCGAATTTGATGCTAAGTACCAGTCAATTTATCTCTTAATTTATCAAAAATTAACAAATAAAAGATATTGGAAAAAAATTAACACCGGACAAGATTACAACAAATACATTCATCAAATGGAGCATATCGTTGATTTTTGTCATCATCTTTAAGTCATTACATATTCTTCAACAACGAGAATTCACTAGTGATGTTATGTTTCGTACATTTATTTTGGTGCAATCACTCTTAAGTATCCGAGAAAATTACAAGAGACCTAAAGTAAGGCAACGTTTGATTCTCCGGATGATCTCATATACAACCTGTGTCGCTTATGTGAACAAAATTATGCTTCAAACAACTAAAAAAACGTAACCTTTGTTTAAATAGTTCAAGGTTTACGTACTAACACTAAAGTAACGAGAGACTTGCTCAGTACTTTTGAACTCTTTATGAAGAAATTAAAGTGCACATTAGACAAAGTCTCTGCAAATACATTACAACCAACGGAATGACGCTTTTATTGGTTTTCTTCAATTTTGTAGTCACCGAAAGGCCTTCAACATTGAGTTTTGCTCACACCACATAGTATAAACTCAATGTATTTATTTATTTAATCTCAAAATTAAGTAAGTCAGCCAAATATGCAGATAAACAGAAGAATGGTCAAGTCGGAAAAGAAAGCAAGAAATCGTGGAAAAGGCAAATACAGATACTAGGTGGTAATAGGCATAGTATGTTGGACTATTTGTTTGTTCAAATTTGGTTGTATTCGGAAGTTATAAAACGCATTGTTTAACATTGGGGCATTTTTTTCTAGTTGGTATTAGTTGCATATTGAGGCTTGTTTAGGGTATATTGGGATACGGGATATTTGCCACTTTTGTTAATGGGATATGGGATATACTGGGATATGGGATATTTTGAGTATGGAAAACGGGATATTTCAATAATTTATGGGATATCTTCAATTTTCAAAGGGATATTTTTGTCCAGACTTACTGGGATATGGGATTTTGGGATCCCCCTAAACAAGCCTCCATATTGAATTTTCATTTAGCCAGTCATTTAATATATTCCGTATTTTCTTTTCCTTAGTAAAATTTTGGCTTTTCTATTCTCTATCAGATTTTACATGTATCTCGGTTTATGGACGTCCAAATGTTTTGATTTTATCTGCACTGAATTTGTGTCGTCGAAATGCGCATATGCAGTAACTAAATTTACAATAACTTCGGTATATACTGTGCCGTTGCCTCTGCTGGTGGACTGTAAGTCCCTGAGGGTACTCACAAAATCAGAACTCCATCAGTACTCCATCGGAGTACTTCAGTGCTGACCTGCAAAAACGGATTTAATTTATTTATCAAAAAAGCTATAACAAATAAAGGTCAACTTTAATTGAAATATATTAAGCCTAAGATCTACCCACCTAGAAATTCTGAAGAAAATTTTAATACCTTTATAGGAATTATTTTCTTTTATTGGTCTTTTTTTGGAATTAAGTTTATACATTTTTCCTTTTATTTAGAAATTGGATTTGAGATAGGTGATAAGTTGTTCAGTATGTCGAGGACTACACTTTATCAAAGATGGCCACCAGCAGTGAATAAAGTTAAATATTGAACCTTATTGGAAAACACATTCAATTTGAAAGACCTTCCTCTCTGGCACTGCTTGGCTGATTGGAGTCAAACTTAGCCACAATAGTCCCTTGGTGATTCTCTTTAAAAATGTGTCTGACAAGTCTGCAATCGAAGATAACCACCAGCGA
>MJUU01032279.1:19921-35916 GCA_002080025.1 Modiolus philippinarum
ACCTGCACGCATAGACAGTATAGGGCCACTTTTATAGTACACCCGAAAAATTATTGTATTTTCGTTTTAACATAAGTTTCATCTTTTAAGCTCCATAACTTTTTACAGATAAGTAATATGTACTGAAATTTGGTATCAAATTAAAGCTAATTTAATATGCTTTACAATGAACACAAGTTTGTGTACTTTACGCCAATTTTATGATCTGGGGATACAAACAATCTATACCTACCCCTGCAAAAAATTGCGAAAATGTCGATTTTAGGCTGTCAATTCCTTTCAGATAAACAAACCTCGTCATTTGATCTAGTTTTATGCCTAACTTATCAGTTGTGATACAATGTTAGAAAATAAAACCATTAAAGTCCATAAAATTTTGATTTTCGGTATAAAATTTTTGAAAAAATGGAATTTTTCGAAATTTTCGATTTTTCACAATTTCGACTTTTTGACTTAAGGGTCGTAAAAATCTGAATATATATTTAATAATCGCCGATGCAATAATAATTTATGATATGTAAGCAACAAATTATACGCAAAAATTTTAGTTTCAGACATATTATAGGTTCTAAATGTCAAAATTAGCACCCCTCCCCCTAAAAATTGAGAGAAAATTTGAAAAATTCAGGCTCTAAATGATAAAAAGATAATGTTTAATGGGAATTCTAGCGTGTATTTCTCTACAACTGACATGCAGAAGATCATTTAAGTAGATTAAAACTTTTCAAAATGTCTCATTTCGACTCCTCTGTCCGAAATTGTATGAAAAATGGGAATTTTCCGTTTTTCAGAATTTCTGCTGTTTTGACTTTGAGATGCAAATACTTCATGAAATTGATATATAACTTGAAAATGTTGATTAAATATCGTTTCATCATATCTAAGCAATTAGAAAGTATGCTTTTAAGCCTTTTAGACTAACTACAGTCTCATTAATTACAAACATACTACCCCTTACCATACATATTCAACACAATTTATTCATTTTATTCAGCTTGAAAAGCTTTTAACATTGTATAAAGGTTCAATGGCATATCATTTTCAAAGACCAAAACACACAGAGCCTCACATTTATCAAAAATAAAATCATGCGCCCGGTTTATGGGCAGTTATTCAGCGATTTAACATTGAATTTTGGAAAATTCCGAAATACTGAAAATTTCCATTTTTCACGATAATCGTAAAAAAATATTCAATTTTACCCATATTTTGGTGCCAGAATTACATATTATGATGTATCAAATGCATCTTTTGCAAAGAAAGTAAAACATTAGTATGCTTTGTTCATTTATATGTACAGACGGTCATATTTTGGAGATTTTTAAGTTTAATTTTGTTTAGGTAGGGGTACGATTTTTAGTATTTAGAGACAAATTGAACACTCCTTATTTTTCTAAACAGTGTTTTTGAATAACATGTGTATCGATTAAGACAATAAATTGGCATATCTGCAGATAAATCCTCCAGATTTGCCACATATAACGATTTAAAAGTGAATTTTGGACAAATCTGAAATGCTAAAAATTTCCATTTTTCATCAGTTTAGGACAAAATATTGAGTTTAAGCTGACAACTGGGATTTGAAATACCAAATCATGATAGTATTCATGCAGACTTGTTATATGCAACGCAGAAGTTGCGTGTGGTGGTTATTTTTATCCCAACATAGACAAAAATATTGACAATTTTGGGGAAAATGTGTTGGGGTAGGGGTAAGATTTTTGGTATCAACAGTCACATTCAACACCCCTTGTTTTTCTAAACAATGTTTTAAGACATCTTATGTATCGCTTAGAACAATTAATTGGCATATCTGCAGATATATTCTATAGATTTCATACATATTGCAATTTAACAATTAACTATGGACAAATCTGAAATACTGAAAATTTCCATTTTTCATCAATTTACGGAGAAATATTGAGTTTTAGTCGACCAATGGATGTTGAAATACCAAATCATGATGTAATTCATGCAATATTGTAATATACAACAGACATTTTGCATGTTCTGATTATTTTTATGCGAACATAGACCAAAAAACACCAATTCCAGGGAAAATTTGATGGGGTAGGGGTAAAATTTTCGGTATTTACTGTAGAGCGTGCAGTACATACAGTGACTTTGTGGAAAGAGCAAAAGCACTGTCACAAAAACTGCTGAGTCAGGGATATGTTCAGCCTTTGTTACTTTCGTCCCTTCAGAAATTCTATGGCCGTCACCACGACATCATAGATAGATATGAAATGTCAGTGTCACAAATAAAAACTGACATTTTCAGCTAGATTCGCGTCTTCCCTGATTTGACATTACCGGTTTCGACTTTACCCTGAATTGACCCACTGACAGTGTGACGGGTGATGTGCACAGAGCAGGACATGCTTACCCTTCCGGACCACCTGATGTCGCTCTTGGTTTTTATGGGAGTTCACACTGTCAGTGCTTTAGTTTTCAGTGTTGTCTTGTTAAATTTTAGTTTTGTCTTCGTCAGTAATGTTTGTGGTACGGATTTGTCATTGTCCATGTTTAAATACTTAAGTGATTACAAAGGCTTTTCAAAATTTCACCTTGGTACTGTTTGAGGGTTAGAGAAGTAACACGTACCATGGCTCTCAGTTGGTTTTGTCTCAGGGTTAGAAAATGACAATAACCAATCAGTAACCTAACAGATCTTTCAAAACTTATGCCTCACTGGCCGTGTGACGGGTGCTGTGTGCAGAGCAGGACATGCTTACCCTTCCGGGGCACCTGATGTCACTCTTGTTTATTGAGAGTTCACACTGTTAGTGCTTTAGTTTTTTGTGTTGTATATGTAACGTTCGTGTGTTTTGTGGGCATGTGGTGTCTTTGGTCTTCCGTCTTTTGCTGTTCTTGCTTTTGCCTTGTCTCTGGACTTTGATTTGTGTAATCTTGTGCTTTGTTCCTTCGGTATTCTACTGCCGTTGTTTTAGAGTTACATATAAAACTCCTTGTTTTTCTAAACTATGTTTTCAGACAACTAATGTATTGCTTAGAACAATTAATTGGCATATCTGCACATCTATTCTATAGATTTGATATATATTGCGATTTAACAGTGAACTATTGACACATCTGAAATGTTGAAAATTCCCATTTTTTATCAATTTGGGGAGAAATATTGAGTTGTAGTCGACCAGTGACTGTTAAAATACCAAATCATGATCTAATTGATGCAACATTGTCATATACAACAGACATTTTGCATGTTCTGGTTATTGTTATGCGAACATAGACCAAAAATCACCAATTTCAGGGAAAATTTTTTGGGGTAGGGGTAAGATTTCGGTATTTAGAGTCACATATAACACTTCTTGTTTTTCTAAACAATGTTTAAAGACAACTTATGTATTGCTTAGGACAATTAAATGGCATATCTGCAGATATATTCTACACATTTGACATATATTGCGATTTAACGATGAAATACGGACAAATCTGAAATGTTGAAAATTCCCATTTTTCATCAATTTTGGGAGAAATATTGAGTTTTAGTCGACCAATGGCTGTTGAAATACCTCATTCTGATGTAATTCATGCATTAATGTCATAAACAACACATGTTTTGCGTGTTCTGGTTATTTTTATGTGAACATAGACAAAAAATTGACAATTTCAGGGAAAATTTGTTGGGGTAGGGGTAAGATTTTCTGTAATCAGAGTCACATTTAACACTCCTTGTTTTTCTTAGCAATTTTTTAAGACACCAAATGTGTCGCTTTCTACAATTAATTGGCATAGTTTCAGAAATATCCTCCAGATTTGGCATATATAACGATATAGCAGTGGACTTTGGACAATTCTGAAATGTTGAAAATTCCCATTTTTCACCAATTTCGGGCAAAATATTGAGTTTAAGTCAACAAATTGTTGTTAAAATATAAAATCATAATATATTTTATGCAACATTGTCCTATACAACACACATTTTGTGTCTTCTGGTTATTTTTATGCGAAAATAGACAAAAAATTGACAATTTTAGAGTAAATTTGTTGGGGTAGGGGTAAGTTTTATTGACATATGATGTATATATTACCTAAAAACGGCAATTTTTTGTTATAGTTGTAAAGCTAATATAATAAGCTTTTATTTGATACCTTTTTAAATGATATTTGCTTGCTAAAAAATAATATTAGGCAAAAGAAAGACAAAACTTATTCAAAAACGAAATTATTCAAAGGTCCCTGTATTTGGTATATTTGAAAATAAAATTGTGGTCATTTAAAATATGTAAACATTGTCTTAACCTTATTTATGTTGACGAAAATAGATTGAAAAGCTAAAAACAATTCTCAGAATCGGGAATTGAGGTGCACTTCGGGCTCTCTAAACCATCAAACTAACGCAATTTCAATGAAAATATCAGTTTTCCGTCAATATTTTATTGGGGTAGGGGTACGTTTAATTGAGCTATGGAACGTATTGGGCATAGAAATCTTAAAAACTTGGGTTTTTTGTGAAGCTTATATAATAAGCAATCATTTGATACCTCGTTTTCATAACTTGAAGGCATTTTGTCGACATTTTGAAGCCACTGAAAGAAAAACTTGAACGAAAAACGAAATTTTCCAAAATTTCGGTAGGTGGGTCTAAAAATGGGCCAAATTCCACAAGTGCGTGCAGGTTATGCTCATGTTAACATTTTTTATTTTGAAGAGGGGATGTATGCAGACTTAAAAAAATTGGTGGGGTTCGGAAGTGTGGGGGTGCTCGAGGGTTATTCCAGCCCATGGACTACAAGCAACGCTTCAACCTGCCTGGTCAACTTTGTCTGATTTAAGCAAAAAGTTGGTTCGATACATTACTTATTAGATTTTCTATTAATATCAAACGCTTGACGAAATCAGAGTAATTTTAGGTCGTTTGGTTTTTCCTATGCGCTCAAAATCTTTTAACTTTAATCCACATCTGATATTTCCCGATAGCTATGAAAAATGCATGTTTCGATTATAAAGTCAAGATAACAGTAAACACCTACAATGGCCGAAGATTACAATTAACAGTAAACACCTACAATGGCCGAAGATTACAATTGACTGTAAGTCTCGTCATGTGACACCGAGAAATCATGATAAAATTCAATTTTGAAAACGTTTCCCGCCAAAATATGACGTTGTGGGATTATGACGTCCTTATTGTTTGCTTGAAACGTCATATTTTTTGTTAAAAATGCAACTTCCGGGTACAAACTATGTACCCGGAAGTCCAAAAATTGGACGAGACTTACAGACCCTATATCAGTTCTATTCTTTGGCACACGTCATAAACGTGTTCGCCCAAAGTGATACTATTTAAATCTTTAAGACAAACATAGATTAATATATGGCCTTTTCAATATCAGCGCGGTTACCATTCCGAGACTCCCATATCAGCCCGAGGCGGTAGCCTCAGGCTGATATGGGTCGAGGGATGATAGCTGTGGTGATATTGGAAAGGCCATATATAAATCTGTTTATTATATACTTCCAATTAGGAGTTATCATCACACCTGGGCTGAAATAGCCATAATACCGCGCTGATATGGATATTTCAGAACGAGGTGGTCTGATATGGCCATATCAGACTGGGTATATGATATGGACTGTTAACTTCTGGCTATATTACATATGCAAAACAGAACATATCTTTTGCTAAGTATGTAATAAAAACAGATTAAGACAGGGCCTTTTTCCATATCACTACGGCTATCATCCCTCGATACTTATGTAATAAATATGTTTATCCTTTGCTATGTCATTTTCTATTAAGTTTACAGTGTACTGAAATGAGGTTTCAGGTAAACGTTTTCCGTTTTCTGATTCTTTTTACATAAACTCTACCTTCCATCCTGAGTTACAGATGAAGCAGGTTTAATTATACCCTGTATCTCCATTAACGATTTCAAGCTCTTTGGTCTAAATTACTTATTTTTTGCACATGTATTCGAGAAAAAAAAAACATGTTTACCTGAGCAAAGTGTTATATAACATAAGCTATTATAGGAAACTTTTTAGATCGCTTGCTCTGAAACTGGTGTTTTAAACTGAATTAAATTTAGCACGCCATCAATTTTTTCCAACTAAAAACATTGCTGCTAAAACGAAACAAGTAGTAAAATGCCGAACTTATGTAAAATTAACGGGAGTAACATATTATGATTATTTCCTTGGAAAAATTTCATCTTTTTCTCCGCTGGTGGCCATTTTTGATGAGTTGTTTCAAAACAAATTCAAGAGGGCAAAAATCGACCAGTCTAAAAAGGAATAGTCTCTTCGAAGGTTTTTTCTAACAAGGAAATGTTGTATTCCTCGCTTGTAGCCATCCTGAATGGTTGCAAACCTGCTACATTTGTTTTTCTTATGAATGGATTGGTACTAATTGGTGAGCAATTTTGGAGATGTTTTCCCACTATATGCAATAAGAAAATACATTACCCGTTGGTGGAAATTATGGCAGAATTAATGTGTTGAAGGTGTATAACAAGGAATAAGCATTTCATACCGATCTTTGTGAGAAAATCATCAGCATCCTAAAGTATCGTTGAACAATAAGGGACCGACCATTAAACTTGAAGGGGACGGCTATGGTATTTTTTTCTAAAACAAGAGTTGTCAGAAGACAACATAGCTCGCCGGGAATTCCAATAACCTCAATGGACAATAAATTCGAAAGTAATAGAAAACTCTCTTCTCAACAAAATCAAATATAAACACCCTATCACTAAACACCTTAATTCTAAAAGTAAGTTTAAGGTTTTTTGAAAATTGCCCGAAGGGCAACGTCAAGGTCAAAATGTCTACAACTACGGAACCATCAGAAAGCTCTCATCACAAGAGAGTCACATACGAAATAAGTACACAATACCACTAACAATTTAATTCTAGAAGCAAGGTTAAAGTTTTTAAAAAAATTTACCTCAGGGCAAGGTCAAGGTCAAAATGTCTACAAATATGGTACCAGTAAAAAGCTCTCATGATAAGGAAGTTACATACCAAATATAAACACCCTACCACTAAAAGCCTACATTCTAGGGGTAAGGTTATTTTTTTTTAAAATTGCCCTCAGGGCAAGGTCAAGTTCAAAATGTCTACAGATATGGTACCACTAGAAAGCTCTCATCGTAAGGAAGTTACATACCAAATAAAAACACCCTACCGGTTAAAGCCTACCGTTTATAGACGGGTTCAAGTTTTTTTTCTTTTTTAAAAATGCCTTCAGGGCAAGGACAAGGTCGAAATGTCTACAAATATGGTACCACTAGAAAGTTCTCATCATAAGGAAGTTACATACCAAATATAAACACCCTACCGCTAGAAGCCTATCTTCTATAGGCAAGGTTAAAGTTTTTTTTTTTAAATTGCCCTCAGGGCAAGGTCAAGGTCAAAATGTTTACAAATATGGTACCGCTAGAAAGCTCTCATGATAAGGAAGTTACATACCAAATATAAACATCCTACCGCTAAAGCCTACATTCTATAGGCAATGTTCAAGTTTTTTTTTAAATTACCTTCAGGGCAAGGTCAAGGTCAAAATGTCTACAAGAATGGTACCAGAAGAAAGCTCTNATCATAAGGAAGTTACATACCAAATATGAACACCCTACTACTAAAAGCCTACCTTCTAGAGGGAAGGTTACAGTTTTTTAAAAATTGCCCTAAGGGATTGGTCAAGGTCAAAAGTCTACAAGTATAGTACCAGAAGAAAGCTCTCATCACAAAGAAGTCACAAACCAAATATCAACATACTAGGTATTCAGGTCTCAATACCACAAGCCAGGTTAAAGTTTTGCTGAAGGCGCTGACGCAGACACCAGGGGTATGACAATAGCTCTCCGGACATTCGTCCCGGCGAGCTTAAAATATTTTCGAGCTAATTTTATGTAAAAAAAAATATTTTTGCTTCCAAAATGATGAAAAAAATTGTGAAGGAGGCTTTCTGTCCATAAAGATAATGTTAATTTTGAAAAAAAAATGTTGATACACGTGAAGAAAATTATTAAATTTTTTCGCACGAACCACGATAAAACTTTTCTGTCCAGAAAAAAACCATAACCCCCCTCTTCAGGTTAAATGGTCGGTCCCTATTTATTATTTTATTTACTTCGACATAAGTTACCATTTTAAAAGAACTGAAACTTAAAAAAGCAAACATAGATTCCAAATAAATCCTTTTTCTGGATCTAAGCTTAATCATTGGCTCTTTAAAAAAAAACTGAAATTTATTATAAGAGCTATGATTTTATATTTATTATAATCACTTATTTCACTTTTTTCTTGTGTTGTTTCCGGGTGAATTTTGACATGTTATTGTGGTTTTTGGCCATTGTAGGAGAATTCTATTGTGTTTTCATTTGCAATTTTACTGCAAGGCTACACATCTAATCAGAGGTTTTATGGAAGATATGAAATACATTTATAACAAAATTTGGCTCGACTTGTTCCCAGCTTATTACTGAGGGCATTTTTTATCACAATTTTTACGGAAATGTTGCTAAAAATGCCAGAAATGGATAAATGAATCATCAAACTGTGAAGTAACTGACAGGTCTTTCTTAATAGTGGATGTCGACGGGATATCATATATGAATCCGTCAAATTGGCTTTTGGGTTCAGTAACCAGAAAAATTTTACACATATACCGTCTTCTCACTGATATTACCAATATGTACTGAAATTCATGATGACTCTTTTTCAAACACTTTGGACATTTTGAGTGAGTTTTCTTCCCGTAGTGCGACAGTGTTTTATCAGCAGACTAGGTGTCTTGAGCTACTCAGCAGCTTAGTGCCGATCACGCCTGGACCAATCTTACTAAATTACATTTTGTCTCATTCGAACTTTTTCAAGATTGTGGTTTTGGAGTTAGTAATTTGCCCGTACTGGGTATTATTTCTATGTTCATTATAATATATGGAAATGGGATAGAGGAAGGGAATGTCAGGGTACTCTGTCACTGGTTCAACCCTACCTTTAGCTTTTGCTAATGCCGGTAGCAAGTCCGACTATTCTTAGTTCATATCTTTGTTTACATTTGTCGTTTGTATTTTATTTTTCTGGTGTATTTCCCTTGTGGGCTATGGTCTGTAATTTTTTTTATATTTTTGGTATTTATTCTTTATGGTTTGTTTAAATCTAAAGTAAAGCTTGTTGCACTATCTGAAACAATTAATGAATAGATTGAACCATGGGATACATTGCCAATTTTAGTTGCATCAGCCAAAACATGGCCACCAGTGAATAACGTAGTTTTTGAGTTATGTTTTCTTTCCAGTGCCATATTTCAATCGAAACCTTGTGCAGTTTAAGATCATTAAAATATTTTTTGAGGGGGACAATTTTTTAAAAAAATTTTTATATTAATATATTGTGTGATTAGAAAGCAGACAGTAATTTCTTGAGCATTTTGTCTAGTAAGCAATGCAAGTTCAGCCCCCTAAGCATTTTTTTTGGTGAAATGTAATTTGATCCCATTACCGCCGGTATGATATGTTATTCCATTGGCTGAAATAAGCCCCCCTCCCCCCCCCGTGCACCCCCACTTCTGAACCCCACCCATTTTTTAAGTCCGCATACATCCCCTCTTCAAAATAAAACATGTTAACACGAGCATAACCTGCACGCACTTGTGGAATTCGGCCCATTTTTAGACACTACTACCGAGATTTTGGAATATTTCGTTTTTCGTTCAAGTTTTTCTTTCAGTTGCTTCAAAAAGTTGACCAAATGCCTTCCAGTTATAAAAACGAGGTATCAAATGATTGCTTATTATATAAGATTTACACAGAACCCACGTTTTTACAATTTCTATTCCAAATACGTTCCATGGCGCATTAAATTATCCCTACCCCAATGAAATAATGACGATAAAACTGATATTTTCAATGAAATTGCGTAAGTTTAATGGTCTGCAGGACCCGAAGTGCATTTAAATTCCCGATATTGAAAATTGTTTTTAGCTTTTCAATCTATTTTTGTCAATATAAAACAGGTAAAGCCGATGTTAACATATTTTAAATGACAAAAGTTTTATTTTCAAATAGACCAAATACATCGACCTTTGAATAATTTCGTTTTTATATAAGGTTTGTCTTTTTTTGCATAATATTATTTGTAAGTAAACAAATATAATTTGAAATAGGTATCAAATGAGAGCTTATTATATTTGCTTCACAACCATTGCAAATAATGGCCGCTTGTAGGTAATATAAACATCAAACATCAATAAAACTTACCCCTACACCAACAAATTTACTCTAAAAATGTCATTTTTTTGTCATAAAAATAACCCGAACACGCAAAATGTGTCTTGTATATGACAAAGTTGCATGAATAACCTTATGATTAAGTATTTTAACAGCCATTTGTTGACTTAAACTCAATATTTTGCCCAAAACTGATGTGACTCTGAATACCGAAAATCTTACCCCTACCCCAACAAATTTTCCCTAAAATTGTCAATTTTTGTCCATGTTCGCATGAAAATAAGCAGAACACGTAATATGTGTGTTGTATATGACAACGTTGCATGAATTACATCAGGATTTGATATTTTACAGCCATTGGTGGACTTAAAATTCAATATTTCTCCCAAAATTCATGAAAAATGGGAATTTTCAACATTTAAGATTTGTCCATATTTCACTGTTAAATCGCAATATATATAATTCATCAGCAGATATGCCAATTAATTGTTCTAACCGATACATTAGTTGTCTTAAAACATTGTTTCTAAATACCGAAAATCTTAGCCCTACCCCAACAAATTTTCCCTGAAATTGTCAATTTTTGGCATATGTTCGCATAAAAATATAACCAGAACACGGAAAACGTGTGTTGTATATGACAATGTTGCATAAATTACATCATGATTTGGTATTTTAACAGCCAATGGTCGACAAAAACTCAATATTTCTCAAAAAATTGATGAAAAATGGGAAATTTCAACATTTCAGATTTTTCCATAGTTCATTGTTAAATCGCAATATATATATCAAATCTGGAGGATATATCTGTAGATATGCCAATTAATTGTACCAAGCGACACATTAGTTGTCTTAAAACATTGTTTAGAAAAACAAGGAGTGTTTAATGTGACTCTTGATACCCCAACAAAATTAAAAGTTCCAAAAAATATGTCTGTCTACATATGTATGAACGTAACATTCTTATGTTTTACTTCCTTTGCAAAAGATGTATTTGATATATCGTAATATGTAATTTTACCACCAAAATATCGGTAAAATAGAATATTTTGGGCGATTTTCGAGAAAAATTGGAATTTCCAGCATTTCAGAATTTTACGAAATCCAATTTTAATTGTTGAATAACTGCACATAAGCCACGCGCATGATCTTATTTGTGATATATATCAGTCTCTGTGTATATTGGTGTTTGAAAATGATATGCCATTGGGCCTTTATACAATGTTTTAAGCTTTTCAAGCTGATTAAAATGAAATAAATTTTGTTGAATATGTGTGGTATGGGGTAATATGTTTGTAATTTATGAGGCTGTAGATAGTCCAACATGTTTAAAAGCATACTTTGTAATTGCTAAGATATAATGAAACGACATTTAATCAACATTTTCAAGTTACATATCAATTTCATGAAGTATTTGCATCTCAAAGTCAAAACAGTAGAAATTGTGAAAAACTGAAATTTCCATTTTTCAAAAATTTTTTACCGAAAATCAAAATTTTATGGACTATAATGGTTTTATTTTCCAACATTGTTACACACCTGATAAGTTAGGCATAAAAACTAGATTAATTGACGAGGGTTGTTTATGTGAAGGAATTGACAGCCTAAATCGTCATTTTCGCATTTTTTTTTTGCAGGGGAGGGGTACATTTTTTGTAACCCAAGATCATAAAAAGGGCGTAAACTTGTGTTCATTGTAAAGGATATAATATAAGCCTTAATTTGGTATCAAATTTCAGTACATGTTACTTATCGTTGAAAAATTACGGAGCTTAAAAGATGAAACTTAGGTTAAAACGAAAATACAAGATTTTTTCATAGCGTACTATAAAAGTGGTCCTATACTGTCTATGCGTGCAGGCTATGTTCGTGTTAACGTGTTTTATTTTGAAGAGGGGACATAGAAGGACTGAAAAAAAAATCGGTCTGGTTCAAAAGTGTGTGGGAGGGGGGGTGCACGGAAAGTGTTTCCAGCCCACCGACTATATTTATCTAGTTGTTAAGTCATATTTGGCATACAAGACACAAAACCTAGATATTGGTTGGCTATAACAACTGGCAACAGCATTTTATTCAACTTTTTGTGTTTACAGTAATATATACTCATGTATCAACTTTTACTGTACATAAATTTCACTACTTAATAATTGTAACGATCACTTTAACTGCTTAAGATATGGATGCACTACATATACTTCATAACTGTTCACTATTCAGTCTGTATAAAAGTTACCGCTAATTATGGCAGCTAAGATCGGTCAATAATCAAGAGGCACCGTGTGATACACAGGTGCTTTGGATAAAATTTTTGATCATTGTGTGATACACAAATGAGAGTCCAAAAAGGGAGGTCTAATATGAAGTGCAGCGAATTTTGCCATACGGAACGTCGAACAGGCAAGCAATCCAGTAACTTCTGTGTACAAAAGAACTCCGTTAGACTGTTCTATATATGGATTTTCTTGCAGTGCACCAAACATATAGGCTACATCAGAGCGCATTCATACCTCTAAAATCTGGTGACAGTTTACAGCTATTATAATCCTAGCATACATCTGAAAAATATAACAAAAAGCAGCAGCAAAAAAGAAAAATCCTGCAAATTTAGAATAATAGCTAAACACTGCAAAACGGTCTTGGAGGTTTGGGTTAAATTTCTTTATCCAAATATTGTTGCACAGAACGATTGGGATGACCAAATGTTAAAGGGAGATAATTCTGACTAATGAATAAAGGAATGATTACGAATTTCGATGATTGAATGGTTAAAAGAATGATAACCGAAACAGCACTAATTAATAATTCCGCAGTTTGTTAAATGAATTTAAGATTTAAAAGCTTAAATTCCATTAAATGAAACCTAACGGTTGTTCAAAAAATTGTATTCTACTACGGTATAATGGCCACCTTCTTTAATACAACGTAGAAGAATTTCAATCGGGCTAAATCGATGTATTTCATGCAATATGTGCACTTTTTTTCACTCTTTTCATCTTTTAATGTATCGTTTATTACAAAGGAGTAAATACCTAAAATATTTTCATTTTCTTATTTATATTGTTCCCTAATGTAATAGCTATATAAATTTTATATTAATGCAGTTTATGCAATTTATTATACTTGCTAAGTATATTTGTTCCATAGTACATGTATATAAAATGAAAAATATGTTCTTCGTGAATAGTAAGAGTAACTAAATACTCTTCTTACTTAGGTATCAATCAACTTATATAAGATTGAAGTAGTTTATTGTTTCGACTCAAATCTTCAATTTACATTTATGTATAAATAAAGCCTCTAACATTTGTTCCCGTTTATAACGTATATTTCTAAGCTCTAGATAGATAAATTTTGATATTATAATGTTCGAGGTATACCGAGGTATACCAAGGGCCAGGAAAGATAACAGATAGAAAATTTTAGAAATATTTGGGTCCTGGAAAATTACTTTCAATAGTCCACATTGGCTTAGTCACATGCATTAAATTGATACGAAAGTTGCATCTCGGCTTGTGCATCCTGGTATGTGTACCATATAGATTTTGTCACTTTCTTGTGGTATCAGCACTGCTCGCATTCTGAAATTATATCCGATATCACCCGTTTCAGCTTACCGTGTCAAGTATCTCATTCTTCCATGGCTTCGTTTGTAAGAAATGTACAGAGCTGCTTGGCATTTACTTATTGCACCAATTCAAGGCTAATATATTTATGACATGATTAATCGATCCTATCAAAATATTCCCCAAAAAAGTATTTTTCATCTATAAGAAAAATTAGACTATGCCGAATTCCGTCTGGAGGTGCAATTAGACATAATAGAGAAGTGCGGTAATTGAGAACCGAATCGTCAATCTAAAACGCATATTATAGATTTGAAATGTAACATATAGTAACCAAAGCGTTCTAAAAATTGTTTAAATGTAAAATTAGGTGTGGCGCACCATAAAACTGGTTTAACCCACCATTTCTTTTGAAATGCCTGTCAGGACCATTGCGGTCGACACTTTTTCCACCTAGTTTGTTTTTTTTGTCTCAAAGACTTCGGCCTATTACAACTCTGTTCGGTATTTTTTCTAGTGCACCAATTTACAATAATTAAAATCATATGGCAATTCAAAATTATTGAAAACTGTCTTTCGAAGTACGCAAACTTCAAATACATCGGTCCTGTGATGAAAATGTACAGTAAACATGACTGGTTACATTCAGTTACCATTAAACGTAATTCTAGTATCTTATTGAAACTTTAATTAGTTGTTTTAGAGATAAAAAGATTCTATTTACTATAGTTATAGCATCTGACCTGTTCAAACATATACAAACATTAATCTAAAAGCCCACCTAACGTTATAGCAACAACTACATGTAACTACACCGTGTAACTTCATATGTGTCAAAGATGATTATCGTTCTTGTTTTTCTGTGCGTCATCTGCTCCGATGGATTCTTATTTGAAAGTACAAAGTCCGCAACAACAAAAGCAAGTGCGATATCAGACAAGCAGTATAATATATATTAGTATCTATTGTCAGACGAAAGAAATCTGGAACAAAAATTCGAAAAATTAAAGATCTTCAGATGACAAAATCGGCAGTCACTCATCAATTTCAGGATTTAATTCAAAATGGCGGAAGTACTGAACAGAAGCAATGTAATAATACATTAGCTTTGGAAAGAGAACCTCGTGCATTGGTTTCTAATTATAGCTCCCTCATACAAGACCATGCAAATCTTCTTCGAAATTATGCAGCTCTAAAGAACAGAACAACAGTTTTCGAACAGGAATTGAAATCGCTTAGAAAAATAGAAAATATTACAGAATCACAGTCTAATAAAGATATAATCGAAAAAACAAAACATTTAGATGACGAAATAAGAGATCTCAATAACAGACTCCAGTCTCTTTCTGTTGGTTCAGATTCTAGAACAGAGGACTTTTTGGCACTTGTAAATATTACAAAAACAATGGAACACGAGTTGAAAAACACGAAGTTAATTTTAGGAAAACAGATAACACTCCTTGCATCACAACAAAAAAAAGGAATGGAATGATTTATCAGATCGAGGTAAGGCATTGAATATTAGATTAAAATTTAAAGTTTTTAAAGATGAAAATAAATTCCACTAGTTTTACAGTCGAAGTTTCTTTTAAGTTGAATCCTAATCCTGGTAAATTTAAGATCCGTTCAACGTATCTCTGAAATCACAATTGACAAAGTTTTTGATAAAGGTGAAAATTTGTGCTTTAAATATTTTACATTGTACATAAATGTGACTTGTTAATAAGCATGCTATAACGATATGACTGTAGATAAGACAAGTATTTCGGTGTAAGAACTAAATCAATTATTATTAAATCAGAAATGAAAAAATAAACATTTATACAAAAAAGATAAAAACAGAGCCCGTCTGCTTTGATTTAGACTTCCTCGGGCTTTTTTTGTAATACTTCAACATATTGATTTGATGTTCAGTATATTCCTTTCATCAGTCAAATTAGTATATGAGTTACAAATTAGGTATCGCTTTTACGAAATAAATCACTTATTGAACGAAAAACGCGTAGCGTTTTGAGTGCAATAAATATTTTAATTGAGTAAGGCGGTGCATAATATGATTTGTAATATGACCAATGAAATATGTTTTATCGACAGTGCCGATTATTTGTAAGATAAATGACATAGCAACAACGTGCAATTAGCGAGCGATTTAATGTACACTTTTCAAGAATAGATGGATCGTTTCAGTTTATAGGCATTATAAGGTAATCAGTTTTTTGTGCGTTTTTTTCTT
>MJUU01032279.1:35939-49363 GCA_002080025.1 Modiolus philippinarum
GGGGGGGGGGGGTATTTGAACTACACGTACATATTTCCCTATTTTGTATTTATTATATATTCGAAAATGGAAGGAGCTGCAGAAAAAGGAATTTATATACTTTCGATTTGGTAGTTCCAGAGGAGGTGCGAAGGTCAGATCCCCTTTTTCTGAAAAAAAAGACTGGAAAATGTAATGGGAAAACTGACAAAAATTCCCTGGACCATTTTTTTCTGGAATTCCGCTGAAACCTCCCTCCCTGGAGAAAAGGTCGGACGATACTCCCGGCATCGGTTAGATAAAAGGCTTCTTTTATTTAGTTCTTCTAGCAGAGTGGAAAGTGGATCCAAAAGAATCTATTTATTATACGTTTACCGGGAAGTGACGGGGGTAAATCTGTCGTTATAATTGAATGCTATCAAGGCACAGTCGTTTGCTTTCGAAGTACTTGTTACAATAATAGTCTGTTGACTAAATTTCTGCATTTTTTTCGACTCAGTTCCCGTTATGCAAATTGTGGGGCTGCGACTGTTCATTAACTAAATTTTCATGATGTTATTGCACTATTGGTGCATGTAGCTCTTCCCACTCCAGAAAGGTTCAATGTGTCATGCGGAACTAGATTTTGATTTAGTGCAATAATATAAAAGACTGTTAGTTGATGAACTGTTGAAGCATTGCCCTCAATACTAATTTTTGTGGAAATGTGAAGTACTAATGAAAGTAAAAAATTGTACTATATCAAAATATTACTGAAAACACATCTACATTCAAATTGATCTTATTAAGAAACTTATCATTTTATTTAAAAAAAAATGAAAGAAAATAAACATCCTCCACACATACTACTAATTTCAATTTTTATATAGAATATATATTTAGTTAAATTTAACATAAATATCTAGCTCTTGTGTTTTATTCATACTAATCATGACAAATATAAAGTAGTTATCTCCCTTAAACCACCATTAATTAAGGTGTCTGCAGGGTATTAATTTCCTATTATAGAATTTTGTAAAATTTTCTGTGTAGAAACATAATTGTATTATTGTTCAAAATGTTAAATAAAATTTGGGGGTCACCGTGCATTTAAGCGCAAAATCTGAAATTGAAAATTTCAGGATTTTACATAGAAATGATAGGGAAAATGATCATATGAGAGGATAGTTTGAAAAATCTATTATAGAATTTTTTCATACTTTGCATGTGTTTAAATACTATTATGAAGATTACATATAAAAAATAAAAATTAGGGGTCACCGTTGAAATAAGAGAGGAAAATTGCAANATGTTAATTTCTCTAGTGATATCTTTGTTAAAATATTTTATCAAATTATCTCCCTTGAATAATTTCTGTGTTCTGTAAATCCAGCAACAGATTTAAAGCTCACGTGTTTTAGCTCACGTTTTTGTAAGGGAAATGTTATAAAAATGACTAGGAATATAATTTTTAAATACATTTGAACTTTCTTTTCATTTTAAATAACTATTTTGTTAAATTTCTTAATGAATGAAACCTAAATGAACAATAATTAGACAAAAATGGCGGAATAATACCACTAGCGTATGTATTTATCATATATTTGTGATGGTCTCCTGTTGGGTTCTTTTGTCGGGCAACGGATGACAGCGATTGTAAGAACACTTTGTCTGTTAATTTTATGTTTGTTGACGATCCCGCATCCATGATATGATAAACATAGATGAAGCCTTTTCGACATCTAGCAATGAATTCCACTCAAACAGGTGCTAGGGGTCCTTTTGAACTTAGTGTGAGGTATGAGCAAAGCCCATTATTGAAGGCCTCGTGTATTTGTAAAGACTTTATCTCATGTGCATTTACTCCATATCCATTCATTTATTATTATGCGACCATACATTATGATTTAAGTTTAAAGACTTTCCAAGAAATAACGTTCTCATGCAAATACATTGGAATACAAGACATTTTTTTATACGAACTTTCATGCAAATCTCATACCGATAAATGTAAGTACTAATAACTAAAGATTTGACATTAATTACACTATTTTGCATGAACAATGGGTTTCAATAGTGAGATATCTTTCTTCTTTCACTCGGACTCCATTATTTCTCATAGTAATTAACACCATTGTATCATTTTTGTTTTAATTGCATTGACAAGTAGTGCTGTTACTGCAAATTACTCCACTGGCGAAGTGATACAATTTAAAGACGTAGTAGTTGCTAATGGAATAGAAAACCTGCACGATTTTATCAGCACTGGGATATTTACATGTGAAAAACCTGGATTGTACCAAATATCTTCTTATGTGTTAACAAGCCATCTAGATTCATGTTTTGAAATTTCGAAAAACAATTTTACCATGATAGCAGATGGACTATTTTCTTTGTCGTAGTTAGATTACCAGACCAGCACTGCAATTGTTATGGAAATACTTGATTTGAACGATACAATATCTGTTAAAGCCTGTAGTGATATATATGTGTTAGGAGCAAGAGAATCTAGTCTGTCGATTTTGCAAGTGCTATGAACAATTAACATGTATTCAAAAATAACATGATTGAAGAAAGTACAGCTATTAGGTCGGTCGGAGATATGGTTCGGCTTCGGTCTTTGCTTTTGATTTGAATTTTCGAGTAGATATTCATTCCAGTTTAAAAAAATAAAAATAAATGTTTTGCTTAATTCGTTAGGGTATCATGAATATCTTTACAGAAATTGTAATGTTGTATCTTTGTCTAATTGCGATTTCAACTACTTATGTGTCAAAATTTACGATAAAAACACATGCAAATGAATACTTAGGAAATTAATTAAGTAACA
This sequence comes from Modiolus philippinarum, assembly GCA_002080025.1. Lineage (NCBI taxonomy): Eukaryota > Metazoa > Mollusca > Bivalvia > Mytilida > Modiolidae > Modiolus > Modiolus philippinarum. The sequence goes on from MJUU01032279.1 coordinate 38,728, forward strand.
ATATACCAATGTTTCTATTAATTTATTTTCTGCATATAACCATTTCGAAAAATGATGTCTCTTCAGTGCAGATAAAATAAAAAAACCGGAAATCCAGAAATCGAATGATTAATAAAAACTGATAGAGAACAAATAATCAAAAGAATCTAAATTGAGAGTCAAAATTAGCCAAGGGCAGAGCTTCAAATTAAGTAAATACTCATTATTTTTAAGCAAAATTTGCTAATTTAGATATTGTGAGTTCCCAAATAAATCGGTTTTCGGGCAAGCACCGAAGAAGTGGTATACAGGTTTGGTGAATATCTACATGAACTTACACTCCACCGGCATTGGCATCGACCCAGTTGTAATAAATAAAGAAATACCGAAGTTACTGTAACTTTACTTTCTATTAACATGATATTTTTACTGTTAAAATCATTGTAACAATGCATATAGAAGTCTATCTAACAGGCGTAAATGGATAGTGAATATAACAAATTTCAATTTTACATTTACAAATATTTATAATATGCTTTAAAAACGAGTCTCAAAAGTTCAATATACACATGTACCTGTATAATATGGGAATTTACAATGGAGTAATAGTTGACATTACATTAATAAAATCCATTTTGATTACTCGTTAGAAGGCAAAGGGGATAGCTTGGGAACAGAGGATATCGAACATGCACGTACAAGAAATATAGCTATTATTTCATGAATTGGACTGCACGTTGCATCTTAATATCGATTCTAACCAAACATACGATGATCATTCTGGACATTATCATAATTTGAGATTTAAGATAAATAGAAAAACTACGAACATGGCAATAACACGATACCACACACGACAAAGACACTATGAAATAAAGTGACGTAAAGATTAAATAAACTACTTTAAATCTGAAAGACTGCCACAATTATACGTAATGTGAATTACTGATAAGACATCAAATGGTGAAGTCAAAAGAAGCTTTAATTTTTTATCATTTATACCACGGTGTCATTAAATATAATCAGATATCCTGAATTAATTCTGCTTTTTCATAATCTAGGGTCAAATTTCTTTAAGAAATCTCAGCTAAATTAGAACCGATTCAATAAATCTGTCCCCACCGTCAGTTTGTGGTGTGTATATCTTTTGTTAGCCTCTGTGTTAAAGAAAACACAATGTCATCAAATGTTGACGGAAACAATTTGAATATTGTGTACATTCATACACAATGTAGGATTTTGTCATCTTTTAACAAAAGACCTGCCAGTTAATGATATAGAAGCAAACATTGAATCAGTCACACCATCACTGCATTTGATTGGTCAAGAAGGTTAGGTAGGGACACATTTATTGAATCGACCCTATTAAAAACTTCAATTTGACATGGACAATATGGTCGTGGTATAAATCAGTTAAACTGTACCGGACTTACGCTCTCTGGGGTATAACTACTACTTATTTATTTTCACAAGTCCTTTCAAGGCAGCAAAACAAAGTAGAAATCTATGGTAGTCAGCATAAGAATAACATGGAAACCATTACTAGCACATTTAAGAACTCGATCTTTTTTCATAATCCACTACAGAAGTTTTACGGTCGACATCACGATCTTGTAGACCGCTATGGGATTTCTGTTTACCAGATGAAAACAGATCTTTCTCTTTGCCACTAAATTTTTTTTGTCGTCCACTGGATTTGACTTTACCACCAAAGTTGACATGTTCATCACGGCAGGGTCTATAAGAAGCAGGAAATACTTAGTCTACCGTTGCACCTGATCTCACCAATGGTTTTTAATTGGGTCCGTGTTGTTCATTTTTGTGAGTGTGTGTGTCTTCACTTTTCTTTTATGTGCTGTACTAATATAATGTCTTTGTTTCTTTGTTTTCCCGATGTTGTCATTGTTCTGGGAATAGAACATTCGTTCTAAACTGACGGTTCTCACTTACTTTTTCTGACTACTTGATATAAAATGTTCACTCCTTTGCTTGTTTCTTCAATCATTCCAAATGTAATTGTAACGTTCATTTTCATTGGTCAACGTCATGAATAGCAAACGGAAATATTTTTCGATATTTCCGTTTGCCCATGAATCCGCTCCGCAAAAATATAGTCCAGCAAATAAAGACGTCGTTAACGTGGATCACGCAGTTTTTAACGTACAAAATTGGAATTATAAGGATTAAACACTGATTTTTAGGAAATTATGTATGTATAAACTCCGGCAGCTCACTCACAAACTNCATAGATAATTTCCTAAAAATCAGTGTTTAATCCTATAATAAATGCGTAAAACGTTTCTCAGTAGCATACATGGACATCTTCAATTTCTGCGCGAAGCAAAATATGCATAATATTCAAATATTTTGATGCTATATGAAAAAGGAAGGAAGTGGGGTAAATGCCAGGGAGACAATATCCCATATCCAGGTTAAAACGACCCAAAACAATTCATCTAGGGGTCACCGTACGGTCTTCAACAAAGTGAGGAACCTCACACCATATATCAAGCCCTAAATGCCCCCCCCCAAAAAAAGGTAAAAAAGTGAATAAATCAATGGAAACAAACCACATATGTATCCAATAACCCGAATATCAAGAAATAAACAAAAAGACTCACAGTAAAAAAATCAAACTAGAAAAAGTTCAACTTATCAAGACGAGTACACTAACAATGAAGTACATAAAACATGAAGACAATACACAGGGGTACTGCCCGGACAAATGCTCGCAGTTACTGACAGCTAGCTTGGACATAATTTCCGTTGACAATGATATCAAGCCTTCTTACATATGAAACGTCAATTGAAACACTTCTAAATAGATTTGGTATAACAACGTCATCAATTATGAAAGAAGAACATGATATTGTGTAATGCCAAATACTGCCAATATGAAAAATTGTTTCAATTTAGTTATGGCGTAAAGCATTTAGGAGCTGATCAAAATTTTTGCCAACAAAAACCAGAAGTAAAGATTTAACAACAATGCTGTATTTATATCCTTTATGAGTTAGTCCCTCTTTGGAAATTGTCCTTTCAATCTGTTAAATCCTTTCTTCCATTTTGTACATCGAAAGTTTAATACAAAAGGATGAAATAATGAAATTAAACGTCGGCAAAAGTGTCATCCTGAGAATTCTGAGTCACCCTTGGATATTATTTCTTTCACTTTTGACTCCAACGAGCTTGTTAGAAGACGAAGAAACTCCATCTTTGGTATCTAAGTTTTGTTCATTAATTTTTCTTTTGTTTTGTTTGTTTGTTTTTTAAAAGGGGGGTTTTGCATTTTCACCAGTATTGGAGTTCTATCTTCATGCATGAATTAAATGTTTACCCAGGAATATATACCCCTAAGTTTGGTGCTAACGAATTGAATGCTTATATTAAAATGAGTTTGGTGATTTTGGAACAAAAGATCTCCGAATTCCTTATGTTAGTTGTTTATAGCGCTATCGGTTTTGATTATAGGTTTAAACACCGTTTTAAAGGAATTTATTGGAGTATAAACGGGACCAATTCACTCACAATCAAATAAAAGTCCGAAGGACTTTTATGATATGTTTGTGAGTGACTTGGTCCCGTTTATACTCCTATAAATTCCTTTAAAACGGTGTTTAATTCTTATAATTCTTTTAATTTGATGATAAGTAATCAAATTCTTACTTTTATAATGCCAATCACACGTTTTTGTTCTATTTGATTCACTCGGCGTATGAATTTATAAGGTTAACTTAAATGTAGTTCGGTCAACGTCGTCTATCAAAAAATAAACGACTTCAGAAATTGATACCGGAAGTAAATTCAACCAATCATATCAGCGCATTTCCTTTTATGCAAATTATATAAGAATTATTAAATATTAAGATAAGTATAATTTTCCTTACCCTTGTTGATAACTTCAGTACATATCACTGTACTATTACTGAATAATCGCTTTAAATAGACTCTTGACTTCAATTTATTTTTTCTTGAAATAAAAAAAAGAGGCTCATCGTCGTCTTTGTCATCGATTACCGGGAATTAAAGTTATAATTAACTGTTTGCAAATGACAAAAAATTATTATTTTCTACAGATATTTGATTTTAGGAGGCATTGCATATAATATTGCAATCAAATCATCAATAAGGGATTTATAATCAAATAATCATTAAAAAATGCATCTGCTGTAAACCAGGCAGGTAACTAAAAAAATTACGAGGGGACATTTCAGAAAATTAAGATATTTCCCTTGTTTTTTTACTTTACGACCTGAAGTGGCATGTTTAACAGTAGGATGTTTTATAAGAAGCAGAAGGCGCTTTCTCTACCGGTGATCTCATCTCGCCCTAGTTTTTTCTTGGTCCGTATTGTGTTCATCTTTGTATTTTTGTGTGTCTTCATTCTTTTTTGTGTGCGGTACTTATGTTATACCTTTTTTCTTTTTTCGACATTGCTGTTGTCCTTGGATTATTCGTCTTTAGACTGACGCTTCGGTTCTCGCTTACTTTTCGAGATATTCTGATGCCACTGCCATGTCGTTTGAGATCCACTCTACTGGTGCGCACAATGTCATCATTTAAATATCGCTTTAATAATGTCTTCGACAAGATCGCGATAAACAGACACTACATTAATGCAATATCAATTAAATGCCTCACTAATCGTGTGACGGGTGTCTATAGTGGGGCAGGAAATGCTTAACCTTTCGGAGAACCTGATGTCACTTCCGGTTTTCATGACAGTTCACACTGTGAGTGCTTCAGTTCTTAATGTTGTCTTTTTATGTCCGTGCCTTGTGGCTATCTAGCGTCCTTGTTTTGTCTTTATTTTTCTGTGTTGCCGTGTTTGCCATGTCTTTAGACTTTGATTTTGTAATAATCCCTTGTTCCTTCGGTATTCTACTGTCGTTGTTCCAAATGTAACCCTACTTGAGAAATCATGAATTTTTTCTCAACAATCAAACAAATGTGTTGTTGTCTTTGTTCCTGCATCAGTTATTGCTGAGTTTTAGTTCACCTTGCTCGAAGGGCCATCATTTTGAGTCCGGTGTCGTCTTCCTTATTAACCTTTTCAATGATCCTCTTTGCAACTGCTGGGCCAATATTAATTAAACTTGGTCTGAATAATCCCCATGGTAATAAAATGTATATATTTTAAAATTTATTATAATAGATAAAATGTGATAGCCGTTGTTATCAAAAAAAGAACTGCATCCAGCAACTTTACATTTTAACGTAATTCATATTACCCATTTACGAGTTATTTTACTTTTTTCTGTATTTTTTTTTACTCCAAGTCTTATACTAGTATATTGAAAATGATTGGAGATAGAGTTAAAGTACATAAATATTACGCCTAGTAAGATCTACATATCCTACAATTGAGAAGAAAATCTAATAATCAATATATGGTTTATTGCCTTTTACCTCATCTTGCCTTAAAGGTCTTGTGAGCTTTTGCCATCACTTTGAGTCCGTCGTCCGTCCGTCATTGTCTGTCAACAATTTCTAAAATCTTCTCTGAAACTGCTGAGCCAATTGTTACAAACTTTTCCCGAAGCATCACTGATGTATCGTGTTCGATTAGTCGGAAGACCAAACAACATGGAGGCCGTTGCTAAAAACAGAACATGGGGGTAAATTGCTGTTTTGCAAATAAGTTAAAATTGTTACAGATATAAAAAATCATAAAAAGGTAAAAGTGAACAGCATGGCAGGATCTACCCGACCCGTGATTTTGCAGAAAATCCGAAACCCATCTTTGTGTTGTTGTCCTTTTTCTAGGTCATAGGTGGCGAATTTCATTATATCTTTTAGGAGTATCTCCCTCTTGCATAGCTCTGTCTTGAGCTTATTTTGGCATTTCTATTTTTATTCTATTGATAATTTGTTCTCTATTAGTCTTTAAATATAATTCGGTAAATCGATTTCCAATATTTTGATTTTATCTGCACTGAAGAGACATGAGTTATCGAAATGTGCATATGCAGAATCAAAAGTAACAGCTACTTCGGTATTATGTTATTTACATGCAAATATTTTAACAATGAAAGAAAAAAATATCGTCCGTATAACTGTCATGACAATGAAAACGTACAATTTGATCAATTGTTTTCAACACATAAGTTTGCAATATGAAAAAAAAAAATGTTTACATTTATTAAAATAATTACAGTGAAAGTCTCTCCTCCTGGTTTAGGAAGACTGTATTTTGTTTTCACACGTTTACATGCATATTTCATTGATAATTTGTTTTATTTATTGTTTCTATAAATATGTAATGTATAGTGATATCGCTTGACTGTATTACTACTTCAAGGAAGGCCAATGACCTAACTGTACAATAAGAACAGGTGGTTTAATCGACAGAAGGGTGTTTTGTTACTCCACCTCTCTGTTGCGTATACCAATACGCAACAGAGAGGTGGAGTAACAAAACACCAACATTACGCACAACCAATCAAATTAATGGAATTCAAAAGAGGTATTATGTAAAAACATTACAACTTATATTTCTAAAATTTTATCTTGACTAGGAGACACAATATAGATTTTATATTTCTGTTCTAACCTATAGTCGATATTGCTATTAGGCTTTATTCAAATAAGTAACATCAATTGTTTCGGCAGTCGTGATGTGTGTAAAATTTTGTTTATTGTTTTCAATTATTTTATTAATTCTATAAAACTCATGGCTGAAACTTTATTTACATGAAACTTAGATAAATAGCTTACATCAATGTAGGATGAGAAAAGAGCTGTTTGGAGCACGATGCTTAGTAAATTAGTTTTACATCTAGTTATCATTGTAAATTATTCTGTAATAATTGCATTTAAAATTTCATTCAATAAAATTGGAACGCAGTGTTTAATGCAGAACAATGTTTATCTAATACACACCACGCGTTCACTGATAGAATGCTCGGTGTATTGTAAAAACAATCCATTTGGACCATGTACTAGGTTTATTTACAAAACAGCGGAGAAAAGGTGCTTGCTTCATTCAGATAGTAACATTCCCGGAGTTACATTCAGTACCGTAACGACAGAGTCAGGATTAGTTTTATATAGTCTCGGCCATGATGGTAAGTTAAAAAAGTATAGTAGTATTCAAGCTAAGAGTCAGGCAGTGGGAGGCACATCAAAATTTTAGTTTCTGTTTTTTGTTTTTGTTTTGTTTTTTTTGTTTTGTTTTTTTTTTGTTTTGCTTGGATGTATTCATTTGGTCATCCCAATAGGTTTTTACATACGGACATGTGTTATGTCTCGAGAAAATTTTTGACTGGTTTAATATAGAGAAAAAAAATGGCGGGAAAATTTTCCCGGACTTTTCACTGTACAATGTAACTAAATTTTGGACGCCGATAACTCAAAAAGGCAAAAAACACAGATTTTTTACCTATCAAAATGATGTTTTCTTGGTTAGTTTATTAAAATCAAAATCAAAAGTTTGCTTTTTTCCGAAATGTGCAACCGCATACACTTTTTTTGACGGACTGGTACTTAAGTCTATTCAAACCTTCCCTAAAGTTTATGGATCTTTACAATATATATTTTCAATACATAAGCGGTAAGTTCATTTTTTGGGATATAATTAACCTTAACAGCTTTATGATTTACACTGGTGAGGATAAAATGTTAAACTTTTTTCAAACCTTGATGTTTTGCAATGTTCTTACCCTATAAATTCAATATATAAAGAAAAATTCTTAGGTTGATGTGCAAATTATTTTGCTACAGATGTTTGAAACTGACCAATTTTAGCACTTTTGGGCATTTTGAGGCATTATTGCCCGTTTTTTGACTATTTCCATGAAAAAATCTAGCTTAGAATATTTAAGCTTTTCTCTAACTTTCTGAAAAGCCGTAAATAGAAGAAATAAAAAAAAAATCAGCCCTCAAAAATCATATGTTGGTGTTGATATAAGGTAGTTTTGTCCAATTTTTATGCTTTTTGTGAGCAATTTCAGCATTTCCATATTTCCCTAAAAATGTAGATTTTCTAATTTTTTAAACATCTAATGGTTTAAACTTCATTTGTTTTGTGATTTGTTATTGCAAAAATATATAACACTATAAATTTAAAAAGCAAAAATAAATCTTAAGTGCATAAAAAGGCTTTTTCTAACCCCACCCCTATTTTTTGAAAATTTGACATTAATCCAACAGCCAATTAGGGTATTAATCTTCAATTTGAGATTACTCTGAAACCACTTGATAGAAATGAATAATTTTGTGACACCATTTAAACATTAACTAGAAAAATATGAAAGGATATGGAGTGAATGTACATGTGACAAAAACGCACACGATACATAGAAAACTCCACTTTATCAAGGACAGGGATTTTATTCCTGTCTACATCTTGATGTCGAATGAGGGTCTTCAACAAGAGGTGAACAATATTCACCCCCTCAAAAGAGTTCAAGAAGGCCCCTAGCGTGCACTTAAGCGGTACTCTTGACAAAAATGTTGAGCAACATCGATCGCAGCTAAAATACGCCATTGAAGCAACACATGTCGCGAGCGGTCAATGAGAAAAAAGTAAAACCAGACAATGTCTGCCTACAAATATTTGTCATCCATTTTGTTAATTCATTGCTATTGATCATAAAATATAAATAATTTTAAATTATTTCCAAACGAGATTTCAACGAGAATGAAACATCACCAGAATACATCCTTAAGGTAGGTTTACATTGTCACGCATTTGAAAAATATAGAGTCGAATACGGGTTTGATATGGTTTTTGACCGAACAGTCATTTGACAGGTTTTCCTTTGTGACGTCATAATTAATTGGCCAATGTGAAACGTCATATTTCGTCTTCTACTTTGCCGCAAATTAACTCCTTTTCCTGTAAAATGCATCTGAAAAATGCTCATTGCTGTAACTTCTTAAAATATTTCTGTAAAAAGTATGGTGATCTAGTCAATTTTTTGCCTTTTCCCGTAGTTGCGGTTATAATTAATCTATTAAAAAAGCACAAAAAATAATCCCACGGATAAAAAGTTCATTTCTGTTAACTCCAAGATTGCCTCTCTATATTTTCCCCGTACATTCTATGTAAATTTAATTGAAAAAATGACCAAAAAGTATGGCGATCCATAATTTTATTGCAGATTTGAAGTGTGAAGAATGAGGTTTTTAATTGTGCCAATTTTAAACAAAATATCATGGATGTAAATATTAGTGTCGATTTACCTAAAATTAAATGTAAAATGGTATAAGTGAAGGGCTTTGCACAAGAGTGATGTTCCTTATTACAGAAAAGTTTTATTCCGTCTAACTTTTTGAAATAATTGTTTTGGGTGTTTAGCTTCTAATGTGGACAACGGTACTTAAAATACTATGTTGAACCACAACTTATCAATACAACACCAATAAAAATTCGATTATTGCCTCTAGTGATCTAAAGCGGACATTTTGCACGAGGCATGAACATAAAAATTAACGATTCTTGAACGTAAAAAATTAACGATTTTGAAGGAAAGCTAAATTGGACTATTTGTTAATAAATTGTTTAAAATTGGTAAAGATCTTTTTCGAGTTCTGTCTTGAACTTTGTTTCCCAATTGTGACGTCCTGGATCGGATACTAAAATAAAAATCTCAAATTCTGAAGAACAGCACCCAAAAACTATTGTGATCGAATTTTATACACTTATTTGCTGGTTATGTTTACAAAAGTAAGTCAATTATGTCTCGAGACACAACCATTTACCGACGGGAAGCGGGGGGAAATAGTAGGTGTCGACCAAATGAGTATAGTTTGTACAGGACCTTCCATAAATCACCCCAATTCAGTTTGGTTAATTTTGCTTGAATACTTTTATTATTATAGTAGATAGCGAAAATGACATATTTTTCATAGGGTCCGATATAAATTTTTACCGGGCTGGAGGTCATGTTTTTGTTTGAACGAAATGATAAGTCTGTGTAAGGCACCTTCCATACATCATTCATGTAAAGTTTGATTGAATTTGCTTCACTGGTTTCTAAAGAAAAGATGAGTAACATATAATTTTTCACATAGAGGTCAATGTTAAACCTAACCTGGCGGCCATGTTTTTGTCCGATCAAACGAAATGAACAATCTTGGGAAAGGATATTCCGTACATCATTCCTGTAAAGTGTGATTTAATTTGCATAAGTGGTTTCAAAGATGAAGATGAAAATTTGATTTTTCCAATAGAGTCTAATGTTACACCTAAGCTCCACGCTGGTGGTCATGCTTTTTTTTGTCGGATAAGAACTAACGGAGCAATTATGGTGAAAATCCTTTAATACATCGTTCCAGTAAAGTTTGAATTTGCTTCAGGTTTCAGAGAAGATAGTCCAATATTTAACCAAAGTTCCGCCCTGGGGGCCATGTTTTTGTTTGATCGGAAAACAAAAATTAGCAGACTTTGAGAGTATTGTGATTCCTTGCGATACAAGCTCGACATACGATCACTAGTGGATCTAAGTACTTCTGCTCACGAATTTGGTTTATTCAGAAATTGAATTGTGGAACTATATCTCGATCCTGCATTATCTAAAAAATGGCATCTGTCTCAATATAGAAGATTTTTTCCTATTTGTTGTGTATTGTTTTTGTTTTTATTTATTTGTTTTTGTTTACTTTTTTTGTTTTTGGTTTTTTGTTTTTGTTTTTTTTTTTGTTTTTTTTTTTT
>MJUU01032280.1:21640-31819 GCA_002080025.1 Modiolus philippinarum
CATGGCAACAGTGAGAATACAGAAAAACACAGACATCAGACAGCTACAAACATGGAAGTACAGAGACATGGCAACAGTGAGAATACAGAAAAACACAGACATCAGACAGCTACAAATATGGAAATAAAAACAACATTCAAAACTGAGGCATTTATAGTGTGAAACTAAATAAACACAACATTTGAGGCATTTATAGTGTGAAACTAAATAAACACAACATTTGAGGCATTTATAGTGTGAAACTAAATAAACACAACATTTGCAATTACAATTTGGTACAGAAAATGTAGTTTTTGTTAGTACATGACATTTCAGAACACAATGGACATTTCAATGACTTCTAATTCTCCACTCCATCTTGTCTTTTTTTTCCTGTCACATTACTCATTTGCTTTTGATGCTGTAGTTTATTCTACAACACTTTGATGAAAAGCGAATACATTGAACAAATTGGAATGTTTTTAAACATTTCACAATTCCAACAATTTTACTGATAGTCACTAGGTAGCTACAAAATCTGTAATAAATAATAAATGAACTAGAAATTTTAATGAAGATACATAGAAGAACAATAACCGAGACCACAAATGACGGTAGCATTATTTAAAACAGAGTTATGTATCAGAACAAAATAGATGTAAATTACAAATGAATTCAGGTAGGACTTTGTTGTTAGTACAATCATGGTTTCATCAAAATACCGAAATAACTACTGCAGATAAAAAAGATAAAACTTTTGAAAGATCAGAAAACAAAACATACCTCCTGACGACGTCAAGATGAAGAACAACAATAAAAGCGTTGTTTCATGACATGATTTGATCATGTATTTGTAGAGAATTTCATGTGTATTTACTCCATATCCTTTCACTGTTTATCAAAGAGTTTACAGAAAACAAAAATAACTAAAGATCGTACATAAAAAAAGAAAAGCTACTGTCTGAGCTTTGCAAGAGGTAGATACATCCTATTTACTTTAGATATCGATTCTTCCCAATGAAAGGCATCTAAGTACTGGATGACACTAAGGATTCTAACACAATTTCTGTCGCCCTTTCTTTGGTTACATCATTTATTTTGCGGTTTTTATATGGTATGTTGGTGTAGAAGGCGTCTGATGACATCATAATTTTATTTGTAGCGGATGGATCAAATTTGATAATCATGAACCTTATTTGAAGATGGGGTCTTGGGCCCACCCGTCTCAAAAAGGGGCTAATATGGGCTTAATAAAGTTCTTAAAATATTTGATCGCATTTTTTTTCGTATTGACATTGAGTTTGTTTTATTTTATTGCTAATAATATTGAGCAGCTTGAGCATGTCGAAGGAAAAATTGACATAATTTTCCTCGGATTTTTTCAGTCTATTTTTCAATTGCATTGTTTATAAAGGGCGTCGTGGTTTACGTTTTGAAAAACATTATTATTTAAGCTGAAATACTTCAACGAATCATATTTGGTCTATAGATTCCATAGGTTGTGCACTTTCTAGTACGTGTCCAAAATATTTCCAGTAAACTGTGTATATTTTCACATTCGGATTCAAGGATTCTGCTTTTCAGATTAATCAATTATGTTAAATTAACTAAATGGCGGATACTGAAAATATAATTTTATTAATGGCCATTTTCACAACTTATATCTTTTCATTTTAAAGAATGTATAAAAGCTGACAGAGAACCAACAGGATCAAGTACCAGCTAAGGACAGAGCTTCGCGTCAAGGAAATACTCCTATTTTATTAAATCCTCCCGAAAGAGTAGATACACATCTTTACTATGTCCGAAACAACTGTACAAATTGTTAGAAGTATCAGGTTAGATTTGTCTTCGTTTCAGATTATTCACTATTTTTTCTTTAATGTCAAAATATAATGCAAAAAAAGATAAATGTAACATTTATAATTCGAGACTTGCTGAAAAGACAAGTGTACATCTGGTTAAAAATGTCAGTTACCTGTATGATGGACGGAAAAACGGAGTTGTTCCATTGCTTGTCTTTACCAGTTATTTGTAGAGACTGTCTCATGTCAATTTACTCCATATCCTTTTTCTATAATTTTAAGTTTCTCATAGACCTACTCTCACCTTTAATGACGCTTGTAACGTTTGTCAAGTTGCTCTTTTGCAACGATATGATAGCTTAATGACATTGATCACTACTATAAGTATACAACATGTGGCTGTAGGTGCACTTGGTCAATTTTGATCACTTCTGCACACATATTTCGATCTTCCAACACCATGGGGACTCTTTTTGGATGTAACATAAAGTAATTTAGATTTGGTGGAAATTATCTTGGCTAAGTTTAGTATACATTTCTGTCCTTATAATTACGGCTGTATTTAATAAATACAATTATTACGTTAGAAATCACACACAGGCGTCCCTCCAACTGTTTTGTTATATAAACAGGAAGAAATAACTTGATCAGCCAATCAAATAAATTTGTATAAATGTATTCATGTTAAAAAGTTAAATTTCTGAGAAATCTGTCAAATGATCATTTAAACAACAAATCAGTTCTCCAAAACAGTCTATAAATTTGCCAGAACTGCATACTTAGGCTGGCGAAAGCAGGAAGGTGGTACACTTGTATATTGCAATAAAACCATGGGAAAATCTATTTAATTTGAACCGCAGAAAATAAGAATTACTAGACAATACAATAAAAGAAAGACCAATCTGAAGAAAGGAAGACAAATCTGAACTTCTTTGCAACTGTTCGAAAAACGCGTTCATCGTAATTTTGGTTCTGAATGTGGCATATTTTTTCATCGATCTTCAAATTTCAAATATTCCTTTTGTATATAATGGTGTAAAAACACATAATAATTATGTAAATTAAGTTTTCGTTGGGCAGAAGATAAGTCCATTTTTTTTCACTTGAATGCAGGAAATTGATCTCCCTCTATTAAAAAACATACTTATAACAACTCTGAATCAGTATCCGATGAGAGTAAATTAATTTGATTAGCTTTTGTAAACTGAAGATAACTGATATAAGAAATTTCTGTAAACTTGTAGGTAGTCTTTTTGATTAATTTTCAAAGAAAATAATAATTTAAGGAATTAGCAGATACATGTAAGTAAATTGTCAAATTGTATTATAAATGTAAATTTTAGTATTCCTTGCCCTTGTCGGTTTATCAGGCACTTCTAAAACTCAGATAGCTTTTGCTAGTGCCGTTACCAAGTCCGGCTGTCCCAAGTTTCTATCGTTATTCATTTTTGTTTCTAGTCTGTTATATGTTTTTTCTAGTGCAGTTCTCTTGTGGATTGTGGCATGTCATTCTAATTTTCGACCATTGTAGATGTTTAGTGTTATTTTGTATTTGTAAATGCTCGATCTGCTCCTTTTTGGAGCAAATATTTATTTGCAAATAAACTATTTGTATCTGTATACAATTGTGTTTTTGTATAAAAATAAAAAATAAAAAAAATTGATAACATGAGATAAATGTCTACAAATACATGGAAAAAAAACAAGTAATGAGCCATGATGCCTTCAACAATGAGTTTTTGAGTCTGGTCGTTTGTGAAGTGTCCACAGGAGAAGGCCCACAAATTAATGTTTTATTTTCGACCGTATATCTAGTAGAAAAAAAAAACAAATATGTACAATATTTCAGGATTTTTTGACATCTCATAATCTTGGAGAGCAAAAAATAGATGACTTTTATTCCGAAAAAGTGTTATTTCAGATTAATATATATAATTTGAGTAGATCCAGAGTTTGTTACCCCCACTGTGTCAAACCGGACTTTCACTGGCACTGTAACGGGTGCCACGCGAGGAGCAGATCATGCTTACCCTTCCGGAGCACCTGATGATACATAAGTTTTTATAGGGTTTCACACTGCTAGTGCATTGTGGCATTCTTGTTCATTTGTTTCGTCTTTGTCATACTGTCTCAATTCGTGTTGCTGTGAATTGCCATGATTTTGGATTCAGGATTTTAGAATTTCCCCTTTCCTCGTTCTTGCTTCGGTATTCGTTTGCCGATGTATTTGTTAAAGTGATACAGATATAACTGCCTCTAGAGCTAATCATATTTTATATAAAAATAGATGAATTGGTCAACCGAGTTCCAGGATACAGTAAACAAAATCTAACATCTTAAGTGTAACATTTATATGAAAAATAAAAAATATATCTGGCTTCCTTGTTTGTAAAACAAAATACACTTTTTTTCAGGCCATCTATATATATTGCTCATATCTCCCGATTTTACTTGCCGTGTTCTCTTACAATGAACTCGATGAGTGCCCTATGATTGTTTATTTGTTGTATTGTCTATTGGTATTTTACTTGCCGTGTTCTGTTACATAGAACTCGATGAGTGCCCTATGATTGTTTATTTGTTGTATTGTCTATTGGTCCCTTTGTCGGACAAAGTATAACAGTGTTTGTAAGAGAACTTTGCCCGATATATTATACTTGTTGGCGACCCCGCATCCATCACAAGAGGAATACATAGGTGTGGCGTTGTACAACATTTAGCAAGTGAATTCCGCTAAAACCGGTGCTAGGGGCCTTCTTGAACTTACTATGAGGAAGGAGTGTTTGCTCTTTGATGAAGGCCTAATGGTGACTTCAAGATGAAGAACAAAAATGAAAGCATTGTTTCATTTGCTTAATCCTACCATGTATCTATAGGGATTTTGTCCCATGTACATTTACTCCACATCCCTTTATTTGTTCATATATGTTATAGTACAAATTTCAATCAAGAAGGATTCAGAATTCTCCTTGTACAAATTGGAATTCTAATTTCACACAATTAATGATTTCCTTAGTTCTTAATGTCGTTTTTTCTTTCAATGCCTTGTGACTGTTTCATGTTCTTGTTTTGTCTTTGTTTTCCCTGTTGTGCTATGTCTTTGGACTTAAATTTTTGTAATCATCACTTCCCTTGTTCCTTCGGTATTCTACTGCCGTTGTTTTCTACTAGGACAAACTACAATTATAATCCAGTACAAATTGGTATAAGTGAAACATAATCAGTAATGTTTTGGTGATATTTAATTAAAAGTTTAATCTCACACGTATAATTAATTGTCTTATGGCAACAAAATATAGATATTTTTCTTTGAGCTCACAATCACTAGTTTTATTGTTTAGTTAAAACATGGTAGAACACAAGGAGTTATCCTGATTCAAGTTCTGATACTATCATCAGTACCTTGAGAGGAACACTGTTGAGCTAAGGATGATTTATATTGGATCTGTTGTAGCGCATCATTAATTAATTTTTCGCCATGTAGGAACAATTATAAGTATACATAAAGGGTTTAGATATCGTAAATTGATAACAACATTCTCTAAATTTTATTATAGATACATTGACTTATTAAGAAAATTTGGTCCTACATGCAGGGCTCTTATACAACAGGGCATTTCACATCCAAACTTCTATGGAAATATCATTTACAAAGCGCATAAATTCAAAAATTGTCCTTCCAAACTTATTAATCCGTTGAACAAACTTATTCATGAAGGATATAAATACAGCATAGTTGTTAAATCTTTACTTCTGGTTTTTGTTGGCAAAAATATTGATACACTCCTAAATGCTTCACACCATAACTAAATTTAAACAATTTTTCATATTGGCAGTATTTGGCATTGCACAATATCATGTTCTTCTTTCATAATTAATGATGTTGTTATACCAAATCTATTTAGAAGTATTTCAATTGAAGTTTCATATGTAAGAAGCTTGATATCATAGTCAACGAAAATTATGTCCTTAGCTAGCTGTCAGTAACTGCGAGCATTTGTCCGGACAGTACCTGTGTGTATTGTCTTCATGTTTTACCGGCATGCACTTCATTGTAAAGGTACTCGTCTTGATAAGTTGGACTGTTTTCTAGTTTGTTTTTTACTGTGAGTCTTTTTGTGTATTTATTTTTTAGCCATTCACCACACATAGGGGAGGGTCTGGATTCAAGAAAACGAATAAATCCACCGCAATTTTTGCACCTGCACCAAGTCAGGAATATGTTGACATTTACCCCATTTCCTTTCTTTTTCATACTTCAGTTTCATAAATATTTTGTTTTTTTTATATGTGTTATATATTTATTTCAATAGGCCAAGAATCCAGTCACTCCGCCTCACAGGTATTTGTGGCGATCGTTTCCGCCTTCAATTACACGGGGGTTCTTATCTCGAAAGTCCCGTATTGCTCTGGGAAATGCAATACTATGAAATGTTCTTGTTGCAAATAGAAAATTCCCTATTATACCAAATGTCACAGACAAAATTGATTAGTTATATAAGAAATATGTTACTTGCCATTTTATTGTTTAGTATTTGGTTTTCATATATTGAAGTGTTGTGAAATACACACTTCTTTAAAATCAACAAAAACCCTTTTCAGATCAGTATAGATCAGGATTAAATCCATTACAAATCAGAATCTCTAATTTGTGCCAGTAGAAATTGGAATTCAAATTTGTGCTAGGAGGATTCTGGATACTACTGGATTCCAAATTGTACTGGAACATATATATTAACATGTCATTTAAACATATCGAATGGAACAAAATAAGGAAATGGGCGCTATGAAAGATTTATAAATTTACGAGCCACTCTCGCAATATCTAAATTGGTAAATGTGGGCTTGAACATAGATAATCTTATGACAGTTTTTTTTTAACTTGAAATTGTCAATATTTTACTACCAGTGTTAATGCCAAAAATACATGATCGCCGTTGCTTTCTATTCGATATTAATTAGGGGTAAAAATCAGCAGTTTTGTTTTGAATATTTATTCAAGATTTTGCGGAGAACATGACTCAAATATTGCTGGCTATCTTATTACATTGTATATCACTTATAACAGTTGTTATTTCATAACATCAGCTAATATATTGGTTTCGTATGCGAAGAGGTATTACATTTTCAGTTCAGTTTCATTTTCACTGCTGGAGGACTATCATACCTTCAAATGTTGGCCTTTTTATTTTTTTTATCATTCTGACCTCCTTATTATTGTGCCCACAACTCATGATTTTATTTTGCCAGGTTTTCTGACTTTTGACAGTATGAGTACATGATAGTTGTTTAAGTGTTGTAATTGTCTTCTCTTATTTTTTTTTTTTTGTCGGGCAACGGATAACAGCAATTTTAACATTTTGCCAGTTAATTTTATGTTTGTTGACGATGCCGCATCCATGTTTATAAAGTCATGGATGTAGCGTTGCTCGACATTTAGCAATAAATTCCGCTCAAACCAGTACTAGTCTTGACCGTACTATGAGGTATGGGCAAAGCTCATTGTCGAATGCCTCATGGTGACTTCAAGATGAAGTACAACAATACAAGCCTTGTTCCATTACTTTTTACCATGTACAGGTATTTGTAGAGACTTTGTGTCATGTGCATTTACTCCATATCCTGCATTGCTTATGTTATTCCCTTAGATTATTCACATACTTCGGTGCTGTTCCGAAAACCGATTTTATTTGAAAACGTGCAATATTTAAATTCAAGAAATTTTGTTAAAACTTAAGGAATATCTCTCTCCTACAAAGCCCTGTCCTAAGCTTATTTTAGCTCCCCTGTTAGGATCCTATTGGTATTTTGTTCCCTCTCATATTTTACATAAATAATTTGTGGTGGACAATAATTACTGTTTATTCCCTTTTGGAATTTTTTGGAACAAGGATAAATAATTTTGGTTTAAAGCCTTCCAAATATTTTGATTTGATCCTCACTGACATAAGTTGTCGAAATAACAATATACAGAAACCGTAAATTCACAGTAACTTAGGTATTTAGTTATTTCAGCCAAATGTAACATAAAACATATAAAATATTTAGATTTCACTATTGAATTCAGAGAATAACAAAACTATGTGGTGGCATTTATTACACTTTTTAAATGGGTCTTATCTCCCAAATAACAAAAAACCGAAATTATTGTGAATTTATTTTCTGTATATGCGCATTTCGACAACTCATGTCTCTTCAGTGCAGATCAAGTCAAAACATTTGGAAATCCATGAGTCGAAATATGTGTAAAAGCTGATAGAGAACAAATAACCAATAAGATCTAAATAGGAAAGTCAAAATCAGCTAAGGACAGAGCTATGCAAGTGTTTTAATAATGGTTCCCAGAATTGTGAATTGACTTCTCGAACGTTGTTTTAATCGTCAAATTAATGTTCACCAAAAAGGAAGTTTGTAAATGAATTAAGGTATAAGCCATTGTAAGTGTTTCCTGTTATCTTTCCTTCATTAATAATAAGTAAAAATTTTTTTCTTAGTTGACCAATGCTAGTTAGTGCAATGTTATGCGACAATGAAAATAAATTGATCTGGTTATTTAAATAAATAATAGCGAAGTTACTGTGTATTTAAATTCTGCGTATGCCCATTGCTACAACTGAAAAGTTTAAGTGAGTTCATACCTGAAACAGGTGACTTCAAAGCGAAGAAGAACAACACAACTGTTGTTTCACTGCCTTTTTGTTATTGTAGGGATTTTGTCCGGTGTACATTAACCCTTTTTTTAATACATTGTGTACTCTAACAATTGTGTTTTTAGAGTACATAGTGTATTAAACTAGAGGCTCAGACACTGAGCCTGTATCGCTCACCTGACAAAATGCTGAACAGCAGGGTTTTGATGTTCTGCATGGTGGCCATGTTTTTATGTGAATTTCCCATAGGGCCAAAATAAACTATGTTCTGTGCTGGCGGCCATGTTTTTTATTGGATCGGAACGAAATAAGCAATCCCTTTTAAGGACCTTTAGAACATCATTCCTGTAAAGTTTGGTTGAAATTGCTTCAGCGGTTTCAGATGAGAATAAGAAAATAAGAATTTTCCCATAGAGTCCAATGTTAAACTATGTTTCGTGCTGGCAGCCATCTTTTTTATTGGATCAGAGAGAAATAAGCAATCTTTGTTAAGGACCTTCAGTTCATCATTCCTGTAAAGTTTGGTTGAATTTGCTTCAGCCATTTAAGAGGAGAAGAAGAGAATGTGAATTTTCAAAAAGGGTCAAAAGTTCCACGCTGGCGGCCATGTTTTTTATCAGATAAGAACCATATGAGCAATCTTTGTAAAGGACCTTTAGTTCATCATTTCTGTAAAGTTTGGTTGAATTTGCTTCAGTGGTTTCAGAGGAGAAGATGAAAATGTGAATTTCCCATATAGGGCCAATGTTAAACTATCTTCCGTGCTGGCGGCCATGTTTTTAATCAGATCAGAAGTAAATGAGCAATCTTTCTTAAGAACCTTTATTACATCACTCCTATAAAATTTAGTTTGAATTTGCTTCAGCAGTTTCTGAGGAGAAGAAGAAAATGTGAATTTACCCATAGGGTCCAATGTTAAACTATTTTCCGTGCTGGCGGCCATGTTTTTTATCGGATCGGAACGAAATGAGCAATCTCTGTCAGGGCCCTTTAGTCAATCATTCCTGTAAAGTTTGGTTGAATTTGCTTCAGTGGTTTCAGAGGAGAAGAAGAAAATGAGAATTTTCCCATAGGGTCCAATGTTTAACCTAAGTTCAGCGCTGGCGGCCATGTTTTTTATCAGATCGGAACGAAATGAGCAATCTTTGTAAAGGACCTTCCATACATCATTCCTGTAAAGTTTGGTTGAATTTGCTTCAGTGGTTTCAGAGGAGAAGATGAAAATATGAATTTCCCGTAGGGCCAATGTTAAACTATTTTCCGTGATGGGGGCCATGTTTTTTTTATCGGATCTGAACCAAATGAGCAATCTTTGTTTGGGACCTTCAGTACATCATTCCTGTAAAGTTTGATTGCATTTGCTTCAGTGGTTTCAGAGGAGAAGATGAAAGTATGAATTTCCCCATAGGGCCAATGTTAAACTATTTTCCGTGCTGGCGGCCATGTTTTTTTCCTGATCGGAACGAAATGAGCAATCTTTGTTTAGGACCTTTAGTACATCATTCTTGTAAAGTTTGGTTGAATTTGCTTCAGTGGTTTCAGAGGAGAAGATGAAAGTATGAATTTCCCCATAGGGCCAATGTTAAACTATTTTCCGTGCTGGCGGCCATGTTTTTTTTCCTGATCGGAACGAAATGAGCAATCTTTGTTTAGGACCTTTAGTACATCATTCCTGTAAAGTTTGGTTGCATTTGCTTCAGTGGTTTCAGAGGAGAAGAAGAAAATGTGAATTTTCCCATAGGGTC
>MJUU01032281.1:1919-19774 GCA_002080025.1 Modiolus philippinarum
TTTTTTTTACCTATCCAAGAAACCAATTTTTGCCAATCCTGTTTTATTTTGGACTGAAAATCGTGATTTTCCGTGGTTAAAAACATGCCTGTATTTAGGTATCCAAATGGGTATTTCCATTTCGAATTTGTGGCCTTAAAATAGGGGTTATCCGATTTTCCGAAGTTACAAATGAGAAATCCAGTAGTCCCGAAAATCAAGTGGGTCTCGCCTTTCCCCTTTACTAAATTAGAGTTTTTTCCATCACGGCTTAAAAACTTATGCTGTACGGTGCCCTTTCCCGAAATTCATCATTTTTTTCTCAACTTTCCCGTTTCACGAGGGAAGATTTAACAAAGACTCTTAAAAACCCTGTTTCCCCATCCAAGATGTTTTTTTCAGTGTTTCCCGCGTCACGCCCGTATTTTGGGCTAAGCGGTATTTTCAGTAAAGTATTATCGCTTCCAATCATGAACGATCCCCTTTAAGTTTCCCCCGCTTCACCCTCACTTATTTTATTTCACCGTCTTAAAAATGTCATTTTGTTTGCATCATACCAAAAATTGTCTTTGAAATACATAATAATATACTAGTATATGATGTCCCTAAAACGTCCCGTTCGTGGACGAATCTGCTGGTGTATGAAAAGCTGTTACAGAAACACTAGCGCCATCTGTTGTCATACGCGTTTTTTCCGCCACGTTTATTTTAAGCACATAAAAACAAAAATACAAAGACAAAAGTTAAAAGATAAAATATAAAAGTTAAAGAATGATGCACAATGAATACTTACTTCGAACATTTCTCTTTCAAATTATAAAACATGAAATTTTTCGAAATTAACACGGTAGATATAATATCGCGAAAGAAGAATTTAGAACTTAACGAACAAAGCATAGAAATGGGAACATTTAAAGAAAGAACATAAAATATAACAAATTGAGTTTTAGAAACAATAATATAAAATATAAAAACTGCAGAAGTCGGGATGAAATAGGAACATTTAAAGAAAGAATATAAAATATGATAAATTAATATCCTAGAATCTATAATATAAAATATAGAAAATGCAGAAATTGAAAACAATAAAAAGAGAAGATAAAATTTACAGCATAGAATTTCTCTAGTGGCGGAAATACCCCTCCATAGTAAGGGGTCAAAGTGGTCAAAATTGCAATTTTCACAAATTTGTTAAATCTTTATTTCTCATCGGATTTGAATGGGATTTTTTTCTTTGGATTCCTCTTGTTGTATGCTTTCAGTATAAGATAACAACAGATTTTTCAAAGCTCTTAAGGTTTCCGAGCTTTAAGGGGTCAAAGGGGCCAAAATGGCAATTTTCCGAAATATGCAAAATCTTTATTTCTCATCGGATTTCGATGGTTTTTTCTTTGGATTCCTTTTGATATAAGCTGTCAGTAGTATGTCAACAGATTTAGCATATCTCTGACAA
Organism: Modiolus philippinarum; assembly: GCA_002080025.1. Classification (NCBI taxonomy): domain Eukaryota; kingdom Metazoa; phylum Mollusca; class Bivalvia; order Mytilida; family Modiolidae; genus Modiolus; species Modiolus philippinarum. Next base: position 3,352 of record MJUU01032281.1, read on the forward strand.
TTTCTGAGCTTTCAGGGATCAAAAGGGCTAATCTCTATGTTCCCTAGTTTGTATCCAGCTAATTACTGTGTCAACCAACTTATTGTGTCCATTTAGTTACTGTGTCAAACTCTTTACTGTGTCCACATTCACTTTATTTTACACTTGTTCAAAATTCAGTGGTGGACATGCTGGGGTCGTATCATGCAGTCCTCGAAGACGCACGACCACCTCCACGAGAGTACTCCGGTGCGATGGTGAGGACTGGGCAACTGCACCATTCAAGGTGTAGAATGGGTCTTGGTCTCTCGGGGCCAAGACATGCAGGCTAACGGCGGCGCATACCGTAGTTAGGGCTTTGAGTTCTTCAAAATTATATTGCAAATGGAGTGGGCGTCCCTCCAGGTTTAAAATGCAGTGAGAGACCTATATAGGTATTCAAGGCGATAAACCACCATACTACTACTGGTATCATGCTGCGCTCGGCGTAGCCCTTTATTCAAATTTCCTATGAAATGATCACATCTACTTAATAACTTAATTTGCTAATTTGTTTTAATTAATAAATTGAATTAAAACGGCTTTACTTGGTTTACATATTTTTTAAATCATTATTTCATACTGTTTTGGGTAAAATAAAAAAGAATTATAGAGTAAAATTTTAATTATTTCATTATGCATAAATGATGTTCATACTAAATGATAGGTGCATATACATGTATGTGCTTACGCATTAATGTGATTCAATAATTTTAATGCCCGCTTTGAGATGTGGATGCCCTGAAGTATATTGTCTTTTTGTTGGTGCGTTGGTGTGTCAGCAATTCTTGAAAAAAAACTTTTGAAACACCTCTTTCATGAATTTTGATATGTAGGTTGCTTATTATGACTTGAAGGTGTGCCATTTCATGATTCTATTCAAACTTGCAAATTTGCAGGTTTACCTAAAATTTTTATTTTTCATCGGATTTCAATGGGATTTTTTTCTGTTTAATTCCTCTTGATATGAGCTTTAGTAGTATGATGACCAATTTGGCGTAGCTCTTTTACTTTTTGAGCAACAAGGGGTCAAAGGGGCCAAAATTGCAATTTTTCGAAATAAATGAAATCTTTATTTTTCATCAGATTTCATTTAATTTTTTTGGTTTGTTTTTTAGTCCTCTTGTTGTAAGCTTTTTGTAGTACTGTATGTCAAAAGATAGCTCTTGCCGTTTCTTAGCTATAAGGGATCAAAGTGGCTGGAATTTCAATTTTCAAATATGTCGAATCTTTTATTTTTTATTGGATTTTAATGGGGTTCCTTTCTTCTTTTCCACTTATATAGTTAAAGTAGTAAGTTGACCAATTTGACATACCTCTTACTATTTCCTATCTATATAAGGAATCATAAGAGCTAATTTTTAGCTCGCCTGACCTGAAGGGTCAGTGTGAGCTTTTGCCATCACTTGGCGTCCGTTGTCCGTCCGTCCATCGCCTGTTAAACTTTTCACATTTTCATCTTCTCCTCTGAAACCACTGAAGCAAATTCAACCAAACTTTACAGGAATGATGTACTAAAGGTCCTTTTCAAAGATTGCTCGTTTCTTTCCGATCTGATAAAAAACATGGCCGCCAGCACGGAACTTAGGTTTAACACCGTAGCCTATGGGAAAAATCACATTTTCATCTTCTCCTCTGAAACGGCCAAAGCAAATTCAACCAAACTTTACAGGAATGATGTACTAAAGGTCCTTTACAAAGATCGCACATTTTTTTCCAATCCGATAAAAAATATGGCCACCAGCACGGAACATAGTTTAACATTGGACCCTATGGGGAAAACCACATTTTCATATTTTCCTCTGAAACCGCTGAAGCAAATTCAACCAAACTTTACAGGAATGATGCACTAAAGGTCCTTTACAAAGATTGCTCATTTCGGTCCGATCAGATAAAAATATGGCCGTCAGCATGGAAAATAGTTAAACATTGGACCCTATGGGAAAATCACATTTTCATCTTCTCCTTTGAAACCTCTTAAGCAAATTCAACCAAACTTTACGGGAACGATGTACTAAAGGTCCTTTACAAAGATTGTTCATTCCGGTCTGATCAGATAAAAAACATGGCTACCAGCACAGAACATTGGACCCTAATGGAAAAATGGGAAAATCACATTTTCATCTTCTCCTCTGAAACCTCTGTAGCAAATTTAATCCAACTTTATAGGACTGATGTACTAAAGGTCTTTAACAAAGATTGCTCATTTTGTTCTTATTTGACAAAAAACATGACAAAAAACATGGCGGCCAGCACAGAACGTAGGTTTTACATTGGACTTAATGGGAAAAATCATCTCTGAATCTGTTGAAGCAAATTGTATTAGAATGATGTATAGAAGGTCCTTTGCAAAGTTTACTCTTTTCAATAGGACAAAAATAACAGGTGCTATTTAAGAGAACATAGCTAAACATTAGACCTCTATTGGTAAAAAACATCATTTTTGGTCATGCATGGCAGAGAAGTATTTTGTCAGGCGAGCGATACAGGCTCAGTCCCTGAGCCTCTAGTTATTTACCTTAATTTATTTTGTGTGCAGATAATAACTGGGTCAAGCTCTTTATTGTGTCCATTTAATTACTGTATCAAGCTCTTTACTGTGTCCTCATTCATACGCTCGGCGTAGCCCTTTATTAAATTTTCATATCCCCACTAGCGAGTGGATGGTATATTGTCCATCTGTCCGGCTGTTTGTCTGAAGTTCTTTTCACACTTTTCTCAGGTACTGCTGGGCCGATTTATTTCAAATTTGGTATTTGGTCACCCTATGATATCAACTTTCTGTTTGGCAGGACTTAACTATTTTCACTTTGCCTCTTGAAAGGAAGTTGAGGGGGACTATTGGAGTACCCCCAACTTCTGCGTCTACATCCATGTCTGCATCCCCATTTAGGTATATGGTAGGATCATCTAACCTTGCATGTACATGCATCTTTGATGGTAGGTCAGCATCTAGGCAAAGTACAGTAAGGTCCTTTTCGCATGATTGACTTACATTCAAGTTTACGTCTGATTTTAGATCTCAGTAACTGTACATGGTGGGATCATCTAACCTTGCATGTGCATGCATTTTTGATGGTAGGTCAGCATCCAATCAAAATTAGGTCACTTTGACCTACTTTTCTACATGACTGAGTCAGACTGACTTCCATTCAAGTTTATGTCGGAGTTCAGATCTTAGTAACTGTCAATGGTAAGATCATCTAACCTTGCATGTGCATGCATTTTTGATCCAGGCAAAATTAGGTCACTTTGACCTAATATACTGCATGATTGACTTGCATTCAGGTTTAACGTCTGAATTCAGATCTCAGTATCATTACATGGTAGGATATGGTCTAACCTTAAATATCCATGCATTTTTAACTCGAAAGCCATGAAATGGCTGGAGAGTTGTTAAAATGACAAGAAAAAATCACATGCAGTTTCAAGCCTATTAACAGCTCTTAAAGATGATCTTCGTGCTTCCGATAAAATATAGTGCGCAAGTTTCTTTCAAAATCATATACATTGTGTATTTAAGTTATATTTCTTCATTTTCTTGAGTTGAATACGGTGTTGTTATATTAAATTGAAAACAATATGCATGTTTATCAAATTACTCTTTTTTTTAGCTCACCTGACCCAAAGGGTCAGTGTGAGCTTTTGCCATCACTTGGCGGCCGTCGTCCGTCGTCTGTTAACTTTTCACATTTTCATCTTCTCCTCTGAAACCGCTGAAGCAAATTCAACCAAACTTTACAGGAATGATGAATGCAAGGTCCTTAACAAAGATTGCTCATTTCGTTCCGATCCAACAAACAACATGCCTTTACATGGCCGCCAGCACGGAACATGGATTAACATTGGACCCTATGGGAAAATCACATTTATATCTGCTGCTCTTAAACAGCTGAAGCAAATTCAACCAAACTTTACAGGAATGATGTATGGAAGGTCCTTTACAAAGATAGCTCATTTCTTCCAGATCCGATAAAAAACATTGCCGTCAGCGCGGAACTTAGGTTTAACATTGGACCCTATGGGAAAAATCGCATTTTCATCTTCTGCTCTGAAACAGCTGAAGCAAATTCAACCAAACTTTACTGGAATGATGTACTTACTGTCCTTAACAAAGATTGCTCATATCTTTCCGATCGGAAGAAAAACACGGCCCCAAGCACGGAACATGGTTTAACATTGGACCCTATGGGAAAATCACATTTTCATCTTCTCCTCTGAAACTACTAAAGCAAATTCAACCAAACTTTACAGGAATGATGTATGGAAGGTCCTTTACAAAGATAGCTCATTTCTTACCATTCTGATAAACAACATGGTCACCAGCGCGGAACTTAGGTTTAAAATTGGACCCTATGGGAAAAATCACATTTTCATCTTCTGCTCTGAAACAGCTGAAGCAAATTCAACCAAACTTTACAGGAATGATGTACTAAAGGTCCTTAACAAAGATTGCTCATATCTTTCCGATCGGAAGAAAAACACGGCCCAAGCACGGAACATGGTTTAACATTGGACCCTATGGGAAAATCACATTTTCATCTTCTCCTCTGAAACCACTAAAGCAAATTCAACCAAACTTTACAGGAATGATGTACTAAAGGTCCTTTACAAAGATTGCTCATTTTGTTCCGATCCAATAAAAAACATGGCCTCCAGCATGGAACTTAGGTTCAACATTAGACCCTATGGGAAAAATCACATTTTCATCTTCTGCTCTGAAACGGCTGAAGCAAATTCAACCAAACTTTACAGGAATTATTTTCTAAAAGTCCTTAACAAAGATTCCTCATTACATTCAGACTTGAATGATGTATGGAAGATACTTTACAAAATTTACTCATTTCATTTTGATCCGACAAAAACATGGCCTCCAGTGCATAACATAGTTTAATGTCGTAGCCCTGTATGTGAAAACCATACTTTTCATATCTTCTCTGAATTTAAACAAATTTAACTAAACTGTATTGGAATGATGTATTAGAGGTCCTGTGCAAAGATTACTCATTTCAATAGGATCAGACAAAAAACACTTGTGCCAGTCTTTTTTGGTCATTCATGGCATAGAAGCATTTTGTCAGGTGAGCGATACAGGCTCAGTCTCTGAGCCTCTAGTTTATATTGCGTCTCCGATCAAAGCGCTTGCGAGACTAACATTCAAGTATTATATCAGAGTTGAGATCTCATTCAATGTACATAATAAGATTATCTAAACTTTTGTATGCGTGCATCGGGGATGTCAGGCCAGTACCCTGGCAAAATTTGGTTGCTGTGTCCATGTGCCATAACGAGGCAAACTTTGTAATCATTGATTACCTATGTTTACCTTTATTGAACATAGTGAAAATTTTTGTCACACTTTTGTGAGCTACCACTGGGTAGGATTTATTTCAAATTTGGTATTTGACTTTATTTATAGGTAGAATGCATCAAAAGGGATTTTGGTCACCTTATAATTCAACTTCCTGTTGGATGGGACTTAGCTATTTTTCCCTTTTTATACCCCGCCACATGTAGTGGCGTGGTATTATGTGATACCCTCAGTCATGTGTCCGTCCATCCGTCTGTCCGTCCGTCCCCCGAAGGTTTCCGACTGATAACTTTTGAACGGAATAACATACAGTCTTCAAACTTGGTATGTAGCTTGTTCACCACAAAACTCAGGTCGAGTTGGAATATGGGTTCAGAGGTCCAAGGGGTTCTAGAGTTATGCCCCTTGATACTTCGAAATTTTGTGAAACGTGGCAGGGTATCATGTAATCCACCATTACTATTTTTAATGTGTAAAATAATTTAAGTGAAGGTATACAAATGTACCTAGCACGACAATGCGTGCAACCTCATGTTTTTTCTAGCATTTCATGTCATCTGACTTTTACTTTCTAGCTGGGACACTGTATTGTAATAAGAATAAACTGAGATATATATATCTTTCTCTTCAAGGCAGGAATTGGTTGTAATGGTGAAATGAACAGAATATTGGCATATGATATCATTTTTGAGGTAAGATGAAAAAACAAAATCTAATCAATGTGTGAGTATATAATAATTTGGCTTGATTTCAAAGAAAACCTGCTTCCTTTATATAACATGTATAAGAGATCAAGAAAATCTGCCAGTCCATTAAAGACCTTAAATCATAGTCACTAGAGACACTCTTTAAAATGTACATAGAATTACAGAAGGACATCAGACACCCTATAAAACACAGTGCATAAAATAACACAGTTTTTCTTAGGGCATTGAACACTCCTTGTAATCTTTGTGCAGAATTGCACAATTTCTCTAAAGCCATCACACAGTCTGTAACTACTAACTGTGTGCAGAATTTTGCAGTTTCTCTAAGGACATCAGACACCCTAAATAAACAGTGTTCAGAATTGCACAGTTTCTCTGAATTCATCAGTTACTCTAAAAACTGAACACAGAATTGTGTAATTTCTCTAAAGACATCAGATGCCATAAGTTAACAGTGCACAGAATTGTGCAGCTCAATATATCACCATCAGTCACTCTACAAACTGCATGCAGAATTGCATGGTTTCTATAAAAAAACATCAGACACCCTAAATAAACAGTGTGCAGAATTGCGCAGTTTCTTTCATTTTGTCCATAAAGCCATTAGAGTTTTTATTAACTGTGCATTTCCTTAAACCACCATTCCCTTTAAAATGAACAAAAAAATTATTCATCAGACCCTGTGTCCAGAATTGCAGTTTCTATAAGACATCAGACAAATCTCAGTAAACTGGGAATAGAATTGTGCATTGTGCATTTCCTCTAAAGCCATCAGTTACTATAAACTGAATGCACAATTTCAAAATTTTTCAAAAGATATCAGACACTCAATTCAATTCAATTCAAAGTTTTATTTTAAGTTGATTATTACAAACAAATAACACAAGCTCTAGTGAGCTTTTGTATTGACTACACGCATAACATTACATTATATACATTACAAACTTATAGTACATGTACATACATTACAAAAACATAGCGCATAAAAAACCCTTAGCACATACATTATATACAATTATTGCCTTTAATTGAGGGTAATATCCATAATTATTTAATCAAGAAAAGGTTATTTTTCCGAGGTCAGTAGGACCTTACCGTTTTTCTGTAAGCGTGACTCGTGAAAGCCAAATTATTGTGCGTGAAAACGGGAAACGAAGTAGAGCGGGATACGTGAAATTAGAGGCTTGTTCCCATTTCGCCTTAGCTGTGAAATTTTATATAAAAAAATATTCCCATTTCGCCTTAGTACATATTTGTGTCAGCTAAGGCGAAATGGGAACTTATGTAAACATCTAATCAAGAGAAACTGGTGTTTATACAACAATATAAACATTAAAGATTTAAGTTTTTTTAATTAAAATTGATATAAATGTAAATTTCATGTGTAATGGCATGTTCTCTTTTAAGTTGTGTATTCTTCAGTTTCAAATGGGCACAAAGTAACTCAAATTACAATTTCTATGTTTTATTAATATAACTTTCTATGGTATGTAACATAACAAAATTCCAACAGAAGCATACATTATAATTCATTCATAATCATAATATTATACATATAAAGAAAATAACACTCAAATCAGAATAGAAGATCAAATAAAAAGGCATACAAAATATTTAATAAACAAAACAATGAAATATGCAAGCACAATAGTTCTTTAATATGAGCACATATATTTCTTTTACAAGCACATTTATGAAGCACAAATAAGCACATTTATTAGCACAATAATAGTTCTTTAATAAGCATATTTATTAGCATAATAATAGTTCTATAATTAGCACAATAGTAGTTAATAATGAATAATTAAAATAAAAACAATATCACAATACGAGGATAAGCACAAAGTTCATTTCACTATTTATTCTATTTGTCACTAGTCGAGCTTCAGGATATATGATGCTGTGTCACCATACTCTACAAAGTTCTTCACTCCTGTGTTTAGTTCGTTCTTCAAACGATGTAGACGGTCTTCTATGTCACGGTACTTCTTCTCTGGTAATCTTCTTTTCCCACCTGCTGCATACTGTACCATCTTGACCTCGTTCGCTGCCTGCTCCTTCTGGAATATCTCGTTGATCTTGTAGATACTAGGGTGTGGTGTCTTTACTCTCTTCTTCAGTTTGTTGTGTCAGCCTTCTAGGTGGTTGTTGGTTCTGGATCCATCAGTCTGTTGGTGGTTCCAAGTTGCTTGTGGGAATCGTCCTTCTATACATGTCTCTGTAACGTAGTCGGAGAGTTTGGTACAGTCATTCCGGTTGGGTGAATTCTCGAGTGTGTGTAGCAAGTAGTATTCAACCTTGTCGAGTGGTAATAGAGGTAGAGCTGCTGCACAACGAACTAGTAGGTTAACATCGGGTATGTATTTGCAGTCTCTCTGTAGTCCACACTCTTCAGTTTTCTTCCATACCTGAACAGGCAACCCTTGATTGCTGCTGCTGGGGTCTCTGTTGTTGCGTTTTGTGATGCACATTCAAAGTCGAGGCTGACTGCAGTTGGTGAAAAATTCTGATTGTGACGCTGACATATCTCTTTGAGTAGCGTGAATAGTCCTTATTAATTATTCTAATGATATTTTAAAATTTTTGAAATGGAATAATATGAAATGCTTTATAATCAATTTTAAGGATATTTACAATTAATTTTAAATGATAGTAGATTTTCTTGTTTAAGAACAAAAATCAATTAAAAAACTACACTTTTTTTAAAGTTGACTATAATTTAGTTATAATTTTAGTTTCTATCATGTTTGGGGAATAAATATTATTATTAACTTTCAAAATAAAAATATTTTAGATTTTATGCACGAAATATGCAAGGTAAATGTAACAAAATCTTTGAAAATATACAAAAAGTTAAAGAAAAAAATACATGTGTATTCTTAATGATGTTTATTCAGTGATCAAAACATGCCATAATTAATAATTATGTTTTTACAATTCACAAATTGTAAATTCCCATTTTGCCTTAGTACTTTTTTACCTTTTTTTACCTGAAATTCACAGCTAAGGCGAAATGGGAACACACCAAATTAGATATAATGGTTCAGGAATTCGGGAAAATGATAATTTTACTAAGCGGGAATTTCAGTTTTTCGTTATCAAAAACTTTAATGTTTGTACGATTTACAATGAGTGACGTTCTGCAAGAAACCTTTTGATCTTCGACTGGATCCTATTGTTTTGTATCGAAAAATATATATAAACCGACGGAATATTGGATGCCCAGTACTCAAATCCATGAAGATGTGAGAAGTATTTTTAGAATCAGCTCGTACTACCGCATGTATGTGGAGGGCTTTTCAGAAATAGCCAGACTACTTCATAAGTTGACAGAACAGGGTGAAAATATTTAATGTCACGAGAGTGTCAGGTGGCAAACTTAAAAAAGTGTCTTACGTATACCCGTGGATACCAGTAAAATGTAAATATCAGACACAGAAGCCAGCTCCTTTGGATTAGGAGCTGAATTATTTCAAATACAAGATGACAAATAGACCATGACAGCTAATTTTAGTACATAAGGAAGAATTGGGGGTATTTTATTCATGAGGTAAAATCACGTGACCACGCCCCTTTTTGGTGAATTACTTCCCTTGTCTTCTAAAGTTTAAATTCGAAAGTATATCTCAGTGTTCCAGATCATTTTCATACTACCCCCGTCTTTTTTCTAAAAGTACTGTATTAATGTTATCTTCCGCAATGAAAATGTTTTGTATGCTAATACTGGTTTGATGGCTTCAGAATCGGCTTTCCAATTATGTTCATCGTCTCTGAGTTTTGTCCAAAATGTTCGACAGCTAGGTATTAAATTAACATTAATTTCAAATGCAAATATCAGTGTGTTCTATAGTGTCGTGGTACTTGATGTTAAGGTTCCGTGTAATTTGACAGGTTTACAGAATCTATTAGAAATTGTTTCATTTAACAACATTGTATGCATGCCTTTTTCCTAGCAAGATTCATTTGTTGGGTTCCTCTTTTTAATACTCTTTAAAAGAGATAAGGCTGATGTAGGCCTTAAAAATGGGTTCCTATGATATCGTGGTATTTGCAAATTTCATTTTACCAGACATGAAGTTTGACCGATCAATTCATATGTTATTTGTTTAATGTGATGACATATATCTTACACTTGTACTTGATGGAAAGATCTGTATTTTCTTCTCATTTAATAAAGTAATGAACAAAAATTCATTCAAACAATAATCATACACAGGAAACATGAAGAATACAAGTTTACGTTTGTTTTAAAAAATGCGGATATCAGGATTTTTGTCTCATATCTGACAATTCTGACCGGTGAACAGTATATCAGTTGAGTCTCAGTTGTGTCAAGTGTTAGAAAAAGTCTTAATTTCCCCTTTTATTGATTGGAATCAAATAGCATTAGCTTAATTAGCATGTCCAGGCTACATTTCTGGTATAAAATAAATATCCCCGTCGTCATTGTGGGCAAATAATTCACGTTATCATAGCTTATTTTTTACACCAACTTTGTTGTTAATTTAAAGTATGTAAAAATAGCCCAAAAAATCACTGCCAGTGTAAAGTGCAAAGTAAACAAACAAGTGACTACATTTCTAAAAAAAATAGCAGACGTGTGACAGGACAGCCTACCTGCGTTGTAGTAGGTAGTAGATATAAAGCCAGTAAAAATCGACTGAGCTAACGGAATATTTCTCTAGCTCATTCGGTTAGGTGGCTGGCTGAAGTGCTAGAGGTCCCGTGTTCGACCATCGGAGGTGACCATATCAATTTTGTAGGGAGGTTACAGACGAATAGTCACAACTCTGGTATTTTATGAAGTATGGTATCAGTAAATATAAGAATGTCTGCTATTTATGGAGAACAAATGAGACTGTTCGGTATTTACAAGAAGTCTAGTCATTTTGACAGAACAGTGAATTTTCCAACAGAGATGACAAGTGGGTTTCCGAATCTATAAATAGAATGATCAGCGATCACGTCGATGGGATAGAATAATTACCGCGATACCGTAGAACCCGCGATATCATAGGAAGGGAGTATACATTCAAAAGCCTTCTCTTCTTAGCGTTAACTGCTTACTTGGCTTACACAATCAAAATAACATTTTATCCGAAAAAACGTATCACTGTTTACATGTTACTCTATTTTCTAAATAGTGAATAAGCGTGATCTGGAAAAACACAAAAATGATAAGCGGGATACGGGAATTTAACAAAACGTTAAGCGGGATCTGGGATCAGAACCCCCCAATGAGACCCCCTATGATATCAATATCTAATCCATTTGAAAAATGTCTAAATAAACCAAAACTAATGATTTTAATCCTGTATCGCGAATTAGTATTTGCTTCCATCACAGGGACTTACTCCTGGCCTAGTCAACTATAAAAAAAGGAATTTGATAGTTCGATCCTTTTTACAGCTGTCTCAAGAAAAATTTGTTATATTTTCCCTCAAATTATTGTCTAACAATGGAACTTCGGGCTTTTAATCTGTGGAAAAAGCATACTGCTGTTTAGTACTAATGGTGTTTTTAGCTCACCTCACGAAGTCAGGGGGGCTTTATGATACCCCTAGCGTCGGTGTCGGCGTCCGTATCCGGTTAGGAAGAATGATTAAGGTCCATTCCTGCTTACTGACATGCCCCACATCAACCATATTGGTATGCCTGATGCATTTTGGGATGACGACTGGAATGCATGCCTCGGATGCTGTCTCTGACCTACATTTTACGCATGAGCGACTTAGTTAGGTAGAATGGTTAAAGTCCATTCCCGCTTACTGACACCAACCATAATGGTATGTATGATGCATTTTGGGATAACAACAACAATGCATGCTTCGGATGCTGTCTCTAATCTACATTTTACCCATGAGCGACTTTGTTAGGTAGAATGGATAAAGTTCATTCCTGTTTACTGACTTGTCACTTAGCAACCATATTTGTATGTATGATGCAATTTGGGATGACAACAAAAATGCATGCTTTGGATGCAGTCTGTAAACTACAATTTAGCATGACTGAATCTGTTAAAAAGAATGATTATAGTCCATTCCTGTTTACTGACATGTGCAACATATGACAATGCTGTGCAGCGAGGTGAGCTTAGCAGGCTGTGGCTGCTTTCTATGTTTTTTATCTGGAATTATCAAAATGTCCCTGTCACGTGAGTGATGCAGCCGAACCGATTGGCAGCCATATTTATTTACGTTTACGTTGGCGACAAGGGAAATAATAAGATATTTGTTCAACATGCTAAAGCGCACCATATGCAAATTAGTTATTTTGCCTACGCACACTTTCCCGGACAGTTATTTTACCTACACACACTTTCCTGAACAGTTATTTAGCCTACGCGCTATTACCTATAGAAATATCGATGTTATTTTTACCATAGTTTCTACAGTAAAGTATAATAATAAATGTTATTGTTAACAGCAAATAATGTCAGCATCAATTGTTCATGAAGCACTAAAAGCAATTAGCATTAGATTAGTATTTAAACAGCAAAAAATAATAAAAGCTATCACACATAAAAAGGAAAATGCAAATTAATAACTAAAAAATGAACAGTTACTAAAATAGAGACTATTATGATGAGCAAGCAGAGCAGTGACATGATTTACCGTTCCAAGAATTTAAAAGATTTTTAGACTGAAGAAAACAGGTTTCTGATCGAAAGTGTTCCGGTAAATTATTTCATGTTTTAGAAGCAAAATATTCAAAAGAATTTAGTCCATACCATGTTGTCTTGACATTTGGAACTTTGGCTGTGTTTTGGTACCTGTAAAAGAATATATATATATGTTTAATTTCAAATAAGTCGTGAAGATATAAAGGTGATGGTTTATTCAAAATTTTGAAGGTTTCTAGAGCAATGGTTCTGATTTGTCTGATTTCCAAAGAGGGTTATTTTGATTTAAGTAAAAGTTCTTCATATGAGCTACTGTAATCATTGTGAATAAATTCCAAGGCCCTTTCCTGTTTTTTTCCATCTTTTTAGTATTAAGATCACTACAAAAATACCATGTTACTGGACAGTAATTAAAGTTTGATAAAGTAAAAGAGTGATCGATAGTAAGGCACCCTAATCCTTTTAAGAATTTTCCCACCTGTTTTGAAAATATTTAATTGTCTTTAGGCATTTTTTACATATGTTTGCAATATGAGTGTTAAATTTAAGCTGATAATCAATGGTAACTCCTAATAATTTAACTTCATTTTCACATTTAATTAAATTATCATTTAAGTCAAAAGTTAAATCCATATCAAAAGTTTTTTTCCCTACTGCAAGAGCGAAGAGCCTGAAATTTGTCAGGGTTAGCTTTCATTTGATTTAAAGTGAACCAGTCAATTAACTTTAAACTGTCATTCTCCAATTTACTTTTTAGTTCATTTATGTGATAGCCAGAATAGACCATTTGCCAGTTCTGCGATCAACAGAATGATTTTAGCAAAACCCAAAAGGGAGGTAACTTTTTGAAAAATCTCAAGGGGACAGAATGGTTCCCTGCTTGTGAAAAACAACCAAAAAATAAAGCATTTTTAATTAAACGTAATGATAGTTTAATCTTTAGCAGACATTTAGCCGGCAACATAATTCAAACCCCAATCCCCAATAGTACTTACCATTCTTTAAAGTGCTACTTGTTTCAAGTAAAAAAATAAACAACGGTACTACATTGAACTGTCTTCTCATTGAGTAGGAAAGTATTAAAAAATCGAAAATATGCTAACTGCAGAATATCATAAATATTGTGTAGGGCACTACTTTGTCCAGGATGGCTAAGCACGAAGACCGTACTTTAAAACAAGTGTGCATGTTTAATGTTTGTTTGTCCGGTGTAGGAGTAATTTCCCTTTCAAGGTTTGACCAAAAACACAAAATTTGACTAGAACTTGCATGGACCTTAATTAATTGGCAAATCATCTATATGAAAGAGTGTTGTTATCTGCATAGTTTAAGAGTGAAGTTTCTTCTGTGAAGTAGAATATATCATTTAAAAAGATGTCAAACAAGACAGGCCTAATATACTACCCTGTGGTACCTTTATATACGACCGCAAAAATTTTTGCGGTCGTATAATGGTATGGTGCTGTCGTCGTCGTCGTCGTTGTCGTTGTCGTTGTCGTCGTCCGTAGACACTTTTGTTTTTGGCCAATAACTTAAGTTCCAGATGATCAATCCTTGTGAAATTTTTACACAATGTTCTTTCGCACAAAAGGAATGCTTGGGTAAGTTTTGGTCATTGTGGCCCCACCCGTTTTAAAAAAAGGGGCCAAAAGGGGTTAAATTAGGTGTTTTCACATATTTGACTGTAGAATCTTTATTATTTGTTGGATTTTGATGGGGTTTCTTTCAGTATACTCCTTAGAAAATTTCCAATCTGGAGTATGCCAACGGATTTCACGTGGCATGTACCGTTCACGAGATAAATGGGGCCCAAAAGGGGCGAATTTCAAAAATTTGATTTTTATACGACCGCAAAAATTTTGCGGCCGTATTATGTTATGGCGCAGTCGTTGGCGTCGGCATCTGCGTCGGCGTCTGCGTCGGTGTCTGTGGCCAGCATAACTTTGTTTCTAGTGGACGGATCATCTTCAAATTTCAGTATGTGGTTTCTTGGCATAATGGCTATCCCGGGTTTTAATTTCGGGTTTATGGCCCCACCCGTTTCAGAAAAAGGGGTCAAAAAGGGGTAAAATTGGGTATTTTTGTGTCTGTGGACAGCATAACTTTGGTTCCAGTGAACAGATCATTTTCAAATTTTAGTATGATGTTTCTTGGCACATGCTTTAGCCCGGGCTATAATTTTATGTTCCTGGCCCCGCCCGTTTTAGAAAAAGGGGCCAAAAGGGGTTAAATTGGTTGTTTTCACATATTTGACTGTAGAATCTTTATTATTTATCGGATTTTGATGGGGTTTCTTTCAGTAAACTCCTTAGAAAATTTCCAATCTGGAGTATGCCAACGGATTTCACGTGGCATGTACCGTTCACGAGATAAATGGGGCCCAAAAGGGGCGAATTTCAAAAATTTCATTTTTTTATTTTTAGTCCGATTTTGATGCAATTTTTTCCAAAGGATTCGAAATGAAAAATTATCGTAGCACTCTACTTTTTAGATTTTTGGTAACTTGTTTCCTTACCCCAGCTATGAGGGGCCGAAGGGGGCCAAAATCGTAAATTTACAGATAACCAAAAAATTTTATTTTTCATCGGATTTCGATGTGATTTTTTTCTTTGGATTCCTCTTGATGTAAGCTTTCAGAACCATGTCAACGGATTTGGAGTATCTCTTACCGTTTCCGAGCTATGAGGGGCTGAAGGGGCCAAAATTGTAAATTTACAGATAACCTAAAATTTTTTATTTTTCTTCAGATGTCGATGGGATTTTTTTCTTTGGATTCCTATTGATGCAAGCTTTCAGGAGTATGACAACAGATTTGGTTTAGCTGTTACCGTTTCGGAGCTATGAGGGGCTGAAAGGGGCCAAAATTGTAAAGTTACAGATAACCTAAAATTTTTATTTTTCATCGAATTTCGATGGGATTTTTTTCTTTGATTCCTCTTTATGTAAGCTTTCAGTTATATGTCAGCTGATTTGGCGTAGCTCTTACCGTTTCCGAGCTATGAGGGGCCGAAGGGGGCCAAAATCGTAAATTTACAGATAACCTAAAAAATTTATTTTTTGTCGGATTTCGATGGGATTTTTTTCTTTGGATTTTACTTGATGTAAGCTTTCAGTAGTATTTCAACGGATTTGACGTAGCTCTTGCCGTTCCCGAGCTATGAGGGGCCGAAGGGGGCCAAAATCGTAAATTTACAGATTACCTTAAATTTTTATTTTCATCGCATTTCGATGAGATTTTTTTCTTTTGATTCCTCTTGATATAAGCTTTCAGTATCATGTCAATGGATTGGGCGTAGCTCTTACCGTTTATGAGCTATAGAGGGTCAAAGCAGTCTGTTCCTTTAGCCACTAGCCCTATGCCTGAGACTAGTAAAATCAGTCTCGGGCTAGTAAAAATTTGAAGTCACTAGCCTGGTGGGCTAGTTAAAATTGTACCTTATTAACAAAGAATCTTCTGTAAGGGCTAGTGAAATTTTGTGCGGGCTAGTACAACAAGGGACCTTACTAGCCCCTTCGGGCTAGTGAATGAAAAAGTTTTTGGCACAGACTGTCAAAGAGGAATCATAAGGAGTCATAAGGGCTAAGTTTTATTTTCCTTAGTTTGTGTCCAGCTAATTACTCGGTCAATCTCCTTATTGCATCCATCTAATTATTGTGTCAAGCTCTTTCCTATGTCCATACTCACTTTAAATTACACTTTTTCAAATTTCAGTGGACGACATGCTGCGGTCGTATCATGCTGCGCTCGGCGTAGCCCTTTATTTT
>MJUU01032281.1:21738-35832 GCA_002080025.1 Modiolus philippinarum
AAATTCAACCAAACTTTACAGGAATGATGTACTTAAGGTCCTTAACAAAGATTGCTCATTTCGTTCTGATCAGTAAAAAAAAAATGGCCGCCAGCACGGAAGATAGTTTAACATTGGCCCTATGGGAAATTCACATTTTCATCTTCTCCTCTGAAACCACTGAAGCAAATTCAACCAAACTTTACAGGAATGATGTATGGAAGGTCCTTTACAAAGATTGCTCATTTCGTTTCGATCCGATAAAAAACATGGCCCCCATCTCAGAACTTAGGTTTAACATGGGACCCAATGGGAAAATTCACATTTTCTTCTTCTGTTCTGAAACCGCTGAAGCAAATTCAACCAAACTTTACTGGAATGATGAATTGAAGGTCCTTAACAAAGATTGCTCATTTCGTTAAAAACATGGCCACCAGCACAGAACATAGTTTATTTTGGCCCTATGGGAAATTCACATAAAAAACATGGCCACCATGCAGAACATCGAAAACCCTGCTTCAGCATTTTGTCAGGTGAGCGATACAGGCTCAGTGTCTGAGCCTCTAGTTGCGTCCTTCTAATTATTGTGTCAAGCTCTTTCATTTGCCCATACTCGCTTTAAATTACACTTTTTCAGATTTCAGTGGACGACATGCTGCGGTCGTATCATGCTGCGCTCGGCGTAGCCCTTTATTATATATTTGTTCCCATTTACTATAAGAATTTCCCAATTTAAGGCATTGTTTTCTATCTGAAAGGTAATCTTGTAATAGTTTAAGAGCATTATTAGATACACCATAGGTTTTAAGTTTGTCTAAAAGAACAATCAAAAGCTTTACTTAAATCCATTAATATTACAGCAGTGTATTTAATTTCAACCAAAGCATTTTTCCAATCTTCAAGAATTTTTAGAATCCATAGCCAGATCTGAAAGCTGATAGGAAGTTAAATTTTGGTCAAAATATGAAGCGAGTTGATCATAGATAGCTCTTTCAAAAATTTTTGACAATTAGATATGAAAACAGTGCACATAAATATTGCACTTTTTCTCTTTTTAACTATCAGATTAACAAAAATGAAGTTATTTTCATTTTATAATTCATGTATTCATCGTTGATTTTGCAGATGGTACATGAATCCCTTTTCACTGAATTAATATTAACCCTAAATTTTAATTTTAGATTTATGTATTCAATCTTAATTTTTGCAGATTTTACAGGAATCCCCTTTCACTAATTTGATGATAACCCTAACACTTTTCCTGTAACCCCAACCCCTCCCATGACCCTAACTCTAACCCTATCTGACCATATCCCTAACACTTTCCCTGAATATCTCTAGCCCTTTCCTCTGATAACCCCCACTAATCCTGACTATAATCCTAACCCTTTACCTGACTATAACCCTAACTCTTTCCCTGACTATAAACCTAACCTAATCCCTAAACCCTTATCCTTTCCCTGACTTCACCTGAATATAACTCACAGGAATATTTTGGTAACAGCATAAAACTCATATGAACCTAAATATATTTGGAAATTTTGTGATCTGTAATGGATGGGTAAAAGTTAAAAATTAGAAAAAGAAGATAAATATCAAAGAAGGAAGTTTTACATTGATTTTCTGTATCTGATAGGAGATATAAATGGAAATTTGTGACCTCTCTCATGACCTTTGAGTAAATTACAGCTAATTTTACAGGTATTCCCAAATAATTCTTTATATTTTGAATTTTAAATTTTAATAAAAATAAATTGTACATAGCACTGACTTAAAGTTTAATTCATGCAAGAGTGTGCAGGTATATGATTATACATTTAAGTTGAAGACAATGTAATCTTTTAGCTGACCAATGATTTTATGGGCAATTTCTTCTCCCCTACCCAAAGCTTAGATTTGATGTACTAAAAAAAATAGAGAATATAGCTAACAAACAGCCTTTCGAGTGAAAGGAAAATCAGTATTGACAAGAAAAAGACTTGAAGAAGTGTGTTATGTTACAACTAAATTATCACCAAACAATTTTTATGAAACTTTTTTGTTGTCACATCATGGTATATACCAGTTGGTGTTGTGCAGCAAGAAAATGTCAACAGATTTAAAGTAAAATCTAACCTTTTTAGCTCATCTAGCTGTTGTGAGCTTTTGCCATGATAACATAACTTTGTAACTATGGTCCTTTGATGGCTTACTTAAAGAATTGTAATCCACGGGTCCACACCCCATTTAAGATGGTCCCAAGCAGGGAACATAGTTTTACATTGAATCATATGGAAGTCTTCTTCTCTGACACTACATTTTGTACTAGTCCAATAAAACTAAAGTTATGCTGCATTACAGAAAATTAGTTTGACTTGATTTGCATTCAATTGTTTGTTATTGTTTTTTATGCCCCCGGATCGAGGATGGGGGCATATTGTTTTTGTCCTGTCTGTCTGTTTGTCTATTTGTCTGTGCTTCTGAAACTTTAACCTTGGCTATAACTTTTGAACTTTGTAAGGTAGACTTTTCATACTTGGCAAGTCAAGAGGAACATAAATATGCAAAACAAAATAAGTTCAAGGCAAAGGTCAAGGTCACAAAGGTTAAAAAGGGGTGAAATTGGCTGTTTTTACATAATTATTTGACTGTAGACATGGTAGAATCCTTATTATTTATCCTATTCAGATGGGTTTGGTTTTATGTGATTGCTAATTAAATTGCGCAACTGTAGTATGTCCATAGATTTGAGGTAGCATTTACCGTTTTTTGAGAAACAAGAGGCCCAAAGAGGGACAAACGGAAAAAATGAATTTTTAAATTTTTTGTCGGATCTTGATGCAGTATTTTTCTGTAAGTTTCTTATAGCATGTTTAATCAGATACATTTATCAATTGAAACCATTTCAATAAACAAGAGGCTCAAAGGGGCTGGGTGTTTTTATGGTAATAAACAACTTTTGAACTATCTAAGATAGACTTTTAATACTTGGCAAGCATATAGGTCTTGTCAAGATGCACATAATTATGCAAAAACATTAGGTCAAAGGTCAAGGTCACAGAAGTCAAAAAGGGGTAAATTGGGTATTTTCATATATTTTACTTTAGAATCTTGGGGCATATGTACAGGTAGTGTTTCACAAACACATCTTGTACTAAAATGTATTTGTAACCTTGAATTCACTTGTAATATGTACATGTTATTGTACATTGAAAATGTTTTCTATACATATTTGATGCACATTATATGTATGTCTGAATGCAGCATTAGATTGTCTCCTTTGAAAAGATATCTGGCATGAAACTATTGTACTTGTCCAATCAGAACCAAACTTAGTCACAATAGTCCTTAGATAGTCTTCTATGAAAAAGGTATCTAGCAGGTCAGTACCTCATCCAAGATGGCTACCAGCAGTGATCATAGTTCAAAATTTGACCCTTTGAAAAACAAATTCAAAGATCTTTGTTACAGAAACCACTAGTCTAATGAGCATCAAACTTAGTCATAATGGTTCTTATTTGGTTCCTTCGAAAAAAGGTATATGACAGGTCCTTACTCAACCAAGATGGCCTTCCAGCTGGGAGCATAGTAAAACATTTGATCCTGTGCAAAACACTCAGATTGGAAGTTTAAATGATATTGTTAAAATGTCTTATTTCAGATTTTTATTGTGCTTGATATATATGAAATGGATAAGTCTTTAAATTTGCCGTCACTTCAGTCAAATGTTCCGTCTTCATTACAAACACCTCCAGGAAATCCAGAGTTTGTTAATTTAACCCAGAAACATAGATGTCTTTTGTGTCACAATGTTATGAGAGATGCCATGATGACATTATGTGGACATCGTATGTGTGAAACATGTCTTACAGAATTTATATTCAATCCTCAAAACAAAGGACCAGTAATGTGTCCAGGGAATGAAGAGCTTTGTGAAGAGTTAAAAGCGGAAGAGGTAAATTGTCTTGTTATAATTATTATGAAATAAAACTTCTCTAATTTCTATCTAGTTTTCACATTTCCTGAACGGTGTGGAAACATTTGTTCTCCTCTCTAGAGAGGAGAACAAGTTTTGTGACATTTCCTGCCAAATTTATTCGGAATACAATCCTCGGTGCTTTTCATCCAGTCATTAGAGAAACAGTTTCCACAACTTAAACAAGTTAATTATGAAATTTCTCACATCTCATTAAATAAATTTTCAAATGTTTAAAAGCTCGGCAAGCCTCGCTTTCAAACATTTGCAAAATTTATTTAACTCGATGTGAGAAATTTCATAATTAACTAGTTCTTGTTATGGAAACTATATTACCATTACATGTAAAAGGACATAAACAATTTTGTCTCCATATAGGGAGGCTCTCAATCAAAGTTACCACATATTTTTGGTAATTTTGGGTAAAACTTGCTGAGGAAACATGATTGGTAGTTTCATTGAAGTGTTTGAACTGAAAGTTTTGAGTGGGAAGTTTTAATATCTGAAAAATGTGTTTTGAAAGTGAAAGTACAATTATACAACAATATGAAAATAGTATTAGAGAGAACAAACATACCACAAAATACCCTAATTTATCAAAATTTCCCATCAAGGATTTCACCAGGAAGGTCTCTGTATTTTATCAACTACTTCCTTATTAACCATTATCATGGATGGCGACTTTGTTTGATTTTAATAGTTGACTTAATATTGTAAAAAAAAATTAAACATGCTTATCTTTTTTTCGAAGTACAAAATCTTGTCTTTTTGGTATTTAAAGACTTAATTTAGATATATTTTAGTGGAAATAACTAATGAATATATATATATATATCTGTAGGATAATAATCCATAGGTGGATCCAGGGGGAATATTCTGGAAACATTTTTTCCATTTCAGGCAGAATGTAGGTAAAAATTGACAAAAATAGCGAAAAATATCCACTGGAACTCCCCTTTTTATAGCCAGGGTGAACTTTAGCCATCACTTGGCGTCTTTCTTCCATTATTCACCATAAACGAACAGTTGGAAACAACACTTTCTGACAAAAGTGTCTTTTGACAGTCCTCTTCAAAGCTTGATTTCTGTGTTTGTACCTTATTCAAGATGGCCACTAGCACAGAACATAGTTTAACATAGGACCCTATGGGAAATGCATTCAAAGATCTTTCTCTCTGAAAACACCAAGCCAATTGGAACCGAACTAGGTCACAATAGTTCTTGGGTGGTCCCCTTCAAAGTTTATCATTTTTATTTTTGTACTTTCTCCAAGATGGCTGCCAGCGTGGAATATAATTTTTACTTAGGACCCTATAGTAAATTCATGCAAAGATCTTGTCCTCTGAAACTACTAAGCCAATGGGAACCTAAGTTGGTGACAATAGTACTTGAGTGGTCCCCTTCAAAGGTAGTGATTTTTATGTTTGTACCTCATCCAAGATGGCCTTCAGCAGGGAACATATTTTAAGAAAGGGACCCTATTGGATCTTTTTCTCTGAAACTACTGTGCCAATTAGATCAAAACAAGGTCAAAGTGTGTGATTTTTATGTTCATACCTCATCCAAGCTGTCTGCTAGTGAGGATCTTAGATTCACATAAGACCCTATTGCAAATGCATTCAAAGATTTTCTCTGAAACTACTGAGCCAATTGGAACCAAACTTGGTCTTAATAGTCTTTTAATGGTCCCCTTGAAAGGCTTTTTATACGACCGCAAAAATTTTTGCGGTCGTATATTGGTATGGTGCTGTCGTCGTCGTCGTCGTCGTCGTCGTTGTCGTCGTCGTTGTCGTCGTTGTCTGTAGACACTTTTGTTTTTAGTCAATAACTTTTGTTTAAGTTGACCAATCCTTATGAAATTTTAACACAATGTTCTTTGGCACAAAAGGAAGGCTTGACTTAGTTTTGGTCATTGTGGCCCCACCCGTTTTGAAAAAAGGGGCCAAAAAGGGTTAAATTTGATGTTTTAACATATTTGACTGTAGAATCTTTATTATTTATCGGATTTTGATGGGGTTTCTTTCAGTGTCTTCCTGAGGAAATTTCCAATCAGAAGTATGCTAACGGATTTCGTGTGGCATGTACCGTTCACGAGATATATGGGGCCCAAAGGGGGCCAATTTCAAAAATTTAATTTTTTTATTTTTAGTCCGATTTTGATGCAGTTTTTTGCTGTTGATTCCTTATAAAAAATTAATATAGCGCTGCACCATTAGATTTTTGATAACTTTTTCCTTTTCCAATCTATGAGGGGGCCAATGGGGCAAAAATTGAAAACATGCGGACTACCTAAAATTTTTATTTTTCATCCAATTTCAATGGGATTTTTTTCTTTTGATTCCTCTCATTGTAGGCTTTAAGTAATATGTCAACAGATTTGGCATAGCTCTTTCTGTTTCCGGGCTATTAGGGGTCAAAAGGGCCAAAATTGCAATTTTTAGAAATATGTAAAATCTTTATTTTACATCAGATTTAGGTGGGATTTTTTTCTTTGGATTCCTCTCAATGTAAGCCTTCAGCAGTATGTCAACAGATTTGATGTAGCTCTTACCGTTTCCGAGCTATAAGGGGTCAAAGATGTCAAAATTGCAATCATTAGAAATATGTGAAGTCTTTATTTTTCATTAAATTTGGTGGGATTTTTATCTTTGGATTGTTCTCATTTTAAGCTTACAGTGATATGGCAGCATATTTTGCATTGCTCTGTGGTTTCCAATCTATAATGGGTCAAAGGGGCCAAATTGCAATACTTCAAAATATGTGAAATTTTTATTTTTCAGTGGATTTCAACCTTAGTTTTTTTCTTTGGATTTTTCTTGATGGTAGTCAACAGAATTTCTTAGCTCTTACAATATCCTAGTAATAAGGGATTAAAAGAGCTAATTTTTATTTCCACTAGTTTGTGTACAGTTAATTTCTGTGACAAGGTCCTTATTGTGTCCACATTAATTTTAGTTTACACTTGTCCTAATTTCAGTGGCCGACATGCTGCGGTCGTATCATGCTGCGCTCGGCGTAGCCCTTTATTATTTTTGTTTTCGTACCTCATCAAAAATGGCTTCAAGCAGGGCTTGACACAAAAATTTCTACCAACGTGTCCCTTCGGGCAAGTGCATGACAGATTTTACTTGTCCTATTTAGATTCACTTGTCCAATTTATTTTCCTAGTGGAATTGTAAAGTTATATGCATAGCAGTAAATTGGTATTGTTACTGTGCTTATCCAAAATGCTTTTACCTCTTTCAATTGCTATTGTGCTACCAATCTACCAAATTGGTAACACAACTGGAGTGAAAGAAGTGAAAGATTTCTGAACCAATCTTACAATTTTACAATTCAATTGATGCAATCAAATAGTAAAATTGGTTTATCAATTTGAAAAGTTGATACTTACCACAAGAATTCTTTACTTTATAATTGGTTTGTGGTTACGGGTTCAGGTATATAAACTAAATAGTGAGTTTATTTACATAGGGCAATTCAGTTTTCAGGAATTGCAAAAAAAAAAATGAAAACGCTAAATATTTAGTTTTACAGTCTATTCTCAGTTAACAATTAATTTTTTGGGTTGCTTGGTATATGCTCAATAAAAATATATCAATGTGTATCATTATACGACCGCAAAAAAATTTTTGAGGTCGTTTATTGGTATGATACTGGCGGCGTAGTTGGCGTCGTCGGCGTCTGTAGACTCTTCGTTTCCATGGGATAACTTCAGTTCTAGTTGATCAATCCTTATGAAATTTTAAAATAATGTTGCTTGTCACAAAAGGAAGGTTGGGATTGGTTTTGGGTATTGTGGCCCCGCCCGTTTTTTTTAAAAAGGGCCAAAAAGGGCCTAATTAGGTGTTTTCATATATTGGGCTGTAGAATATTTATTATTTAAAGGATTTTGATGGGGTTTCTTTCAGTGTGATCTTAAGGAAATTTCTAATCGGAAGTTTGTCAAGGAATTTCATGTCACATGTACCGTTAATGAGATAAATGGGTCCCAAAAGGGGGAAATCTCAAAAATCTATTTTTTTCATTTTTTGTCCGATTTTGATGCAGTTTTTTTCATTAGATTCCTTATGAAAAATTTATATAGCGCTCAACTTTTATATTTTTGGTACTTTGTTTCCTTTCCCAGCTATGAGGGGCCAAATGGGGCCAAAATTGCAAATTTGCTGATTACCTGAAATTTTTATTTTTTATCGGATTTCGATGGGATTTTTTTCTTTGAATTCCTCTTGATATAGGCTTTCAGTATAATGTCAACGGATTTTGCGTAGCTCTTACCGTTTTCGAGCTACAAGGGGTCAAAGGGGCCAAAATTGCAAATTTTCGAAATTTGTGAAATCTTTATTTTTCATCGGATTTCGATGGGATGTTTTTCTTTGAATTCTTCTTGATGTAAGCTGTCAGTAGTATGGCAGCGGATTTTGCATAGCTCTTACCGTTTTCGAGCTACAAGGGGTCAAAGGGGCCAAAATTGTAATTTTCGAAATATTTGAAATCCTTATTATTCATCAGATTTCGAGCAGATTTTTTTCTTTGGATTCTTCTTGATATAAGCTTTCAGTAGTTAGTCAACAAATTTGGCATAGCTTTTCCCGTTTCTGAGCTAAAGGGGCCAAAGGGGCCAAAATTGCAACTGATTCAAGCTCTTTATTGTGTCCATTTAATTACTGTATCAAGCTCTTTACTGTGTCCTCATTCATTTTGAATTACACTTGTTCAAATTTCAGTATTCGACATGCTGCGACGGTATCATGCTGCGCTCGGCGTAGCCCTAAGGGAGAAAATGAAAAAATGAGCAAGGGAGGTCATAAATAAGATATAATTATCTCCCATAATAAAACAATAGTTTCACGTTTTCTTCCCAAAAAGGATCATCATAATAAAAATTCAGATGAAAAGTATGAAAACATGTCAGATATGATATTATAAGATTGATTTTGTGTTCATATCAAAGATGATGAAAAGTGATGTAGAATATTTGCAAAAGTAAACATAAGATTTACCCTATACCAAGAAAATTTTCATGGTATAAGAGCAGTTTTCTTTCATAAATTGACAATAAAGTTTAAGAAGATATCCAGAGGTGAGTATTAACTTTTCAAATAGTTCAACCAATTTTACAGTTTGATAGCAACAATTGAGTTGTAAAACTGTAAGATTGGTTAAGCAATTTCATTCCTGTTACATCCCAATTGTGTTACCAATTTGGTAGATTGGTAGCACAATAGCAATTGGAAGAGGTAAAAGCATTTTGGATAAGCACAGTAATAAAGAAACCGAGAGACAAACAGCATTGTTGCAAGCAGTGACTCCACATCATTCAATGATTATTACTTGTTTTCAAATTGCATATGCCATGTCTGGGTTTATAATGCATTGTATTACTGTTAATTTTAATGTGCTTTATGTGAAAAATTATTTATTTGGATTAAAATGAAATCTCAACATTTTATTTCATTTTATGTTTTTTGAACTGTACTCAAATAGTACATATCATGCCATTTTCTGTGTCATAAAGCCCTTTAAATCTTTTCTTCAAGGATTCAAGAAAATCACCTTTCCGTTTATTTTCATACTCCTATTTTGAATCCTTTCGAGATTTTCCTGGTACCCCTTTAAAAAAAACTTACGTTATGTTAGCCAAGAATCCATTCCATACCACTATTAACCAATTGAAAATGTGCAAGGTATATATACTGGTAGTTTTTATACGACAGCAAAAATTTTGCGGTCGTTTTATGGTACAGCGTCGGCGTCTGGACAGCATAACTTGTCTAGTGGAGGGATTGTTATCAAATTTTAGTATGATGTTTCTTGGCACATGCTTAAGCCTGGGTTTTAATTTCAAATTCCTTGCCCTGCCCTTTTCAGAAAACAGGGCAAAAAAGGGCTCAAAAAGGGTTAAATTAGGTATTTTCGTGTCTGTGGACAGCATAACTTTGGTTCCAGTAGACAGAATTTTCAAATTTTAGTATGATGTTTCTTTGCACATTCGTGGCCCCACCTGTTTTAGAATTAGGGGCCAAAAAGGGTTAAATTGGGTGTTTTCATATATTTGACTGTAGAATGTTTAGTATTTATCAGATTTATGATGGTGTTTCTTTCAGTGTACTCCTTAGAAAATTTCCAATCTGTAGTATTCCAACAGATTTCATGTGGCATATACCATTCACGAGATAATGGGCCCAAAAGGGGCGAATTTCAAAAATTTAAATTTTTTTATTTTTAGTCCAATTTTGATGCAGTTTTTTGCAATGGATTCCTTATGACAAATTAACATAGCCATGCACCATCAGATTTTGTATAACTTGTATCCTTTCCAAGCTATGAGGGGCCCAAACGGGACCAAAATTGCAAACATGCGGATTACTAAAATTTTTATTTTTCATCTGATTTCAACATGTTCAATGGGATTTTTTTCTTTAGATTCCTCTCATTGTAGGCTTTCAGTAATATGTCAACAGATTTGGCACAGCTCTTACTGTGTCTGAGCTATAAGGGGTCAAAGGGCCAAAATTGCAATTTTTATACCCCACCACACGTAGTGGCGTGGTATTATGTGATACCCTCAGTCGTGTGTCCGTCCGTCCGTCTGTCCGTCCGTCCCCCGAAGGTTTCCGACTGATAACTTTTGAATGAACTAACACAAGGTCTTCAAACTTGGTATGCAAGTTGTTTACCACAAAACTCAGGTGAAGTTTGATTTGGGTTTAGAGGTCCAAGGGGTTCTGGAGTTATGCCCCTTGAAACTTTGAAATTTTGCAAATTTTAGGGTTTCCTACTGATAACTTGTGAACGAAATAACGCAAGGTCTTCAAACTTGGTATGTAAGTTGTTTACTACAACACTAAAGGTCAAGTTCGATTTTGGGTTCAGAGGTCCAAGGGGTTCTGGAGTTATGCCCTTTGAAACTTTGAAGTTTTGTGAATTTTAGGGTTTCCGACTTACTGAACGAAATAATGCAAGGTCTCCAAACTTGGTATGTGAGTTGTTTACCACAAAACTGAGGTGAAGTTCGATTTTGGGTTCAGAGGTCCAAGGTGTTCAGGAGTTATGCCCCTTGAAACTTTGAAATTTTGCGAATTTCAGGGTTTCCAACTGATAACTTGTGAACGAAATAACACAAGGTCTTCAAACTTGGTATATGCAAGTTGTTTACCACAATACTTTGTGAAATCTTTATTTTTCATTGGATTTCAATCCAAGTTTTTTCTTTGGATTTCTCTTGATGTAAGCTTTTAGTTGGTTACGGTTAATAGTCAACAGATTTTGCTTAGCTCTTACAACATCCTATAAATAAGGGATTAAAAGGGCTTACTTTTATTTTCACTAGTTTGTGTCCAAGTAATTAATGTGTTAATATCCTTATTGTGTCCAGCAAATTACTTTGTCCACATTCATTTCAGTTTACACTTGTTCAAATTTCAGTGGTCGACATGCTGCGGTCGTATCATGCTGCACTCAGAGTAGCCCTTTATTGAAAAATGCCAAACCATGACAATTGTCAATTTCAGAATGATGTACATTTCAAATCGTGATTCACGTTTTTGTGCTTACTTATGTTACTGACACATTAATTAGGAGTATTATTAGCGCCCCGCATCAAAGATGCGGATTCCCTATAGTTTTCACTTTGTCTGTCTGTCTGTCTGTCCGTCTGTCCGTCAACAATTTTTTCCGTCACAGATTTCTTGGCTTCTATATGTGGGAATGATTTGAAATTTGGTCTGAAGCTTGGAAATGATTACTTGTATTGTGTAAGCAATTTTCAAGTTTGTCGGGCACCAACTTCCTGTTTGCCGGTACTTTGAATTTTTTACTAAAAACCAAATTTTCGTCGCAGATTTCTTGGCTTCAAGTGGAGGGAATGATTTGAAATTTGGTCTGAAGCTTGGAAAAGGGGAGTTGTATTGTGTAAGCAATTTTCAAGTTTGTCGGACATCCATTTCCTGTTTACCAATACTTTGATTTTTATACGACCGCAAAAATATTATGTTATGGCGCAGTCGTTGGCGTCGGCGTCTGTGGCCAGCATAACTTTGTTTCTAGTGGATGTATCATCTTCAAATTTCAGTATGTTGTTTCTTGGCATAATGGCTATCCCGGGTTTTAATTTCGGGTTTATGGCCCCATCCGTTTCAGAAAAGGGGGCCAAAAAGGGGTAAAATTGGGTATTTTTGTGTCTGTGGACAGCATAACTTTTGTTCCAGTGAACAGATCATTTTCAAATTTTAGTATGATGTTTCTTGGCACATGCTTTAGCTCGGGCTATAATTTTATGTTCCTGGCCCTGCCCGTTTTAGAAAAAGGGGCCAAAAGGGGTAAAATTGGTTGTTTTCACATATTTGACTGTAGAATCTGTATTATTTATCGGATTTTGATGGGGTTTCTTTCAGTAAACTCCTTAGAAAATTTCCAATCTGGAGTATGCCAATGGATTTCACATGGCATGTACCGTTCACGAGATAAATGGGGCCCAAAAGGGGCGAATTTTAAAAATTTCATTTTTAGCTCACCTGGCTATAGCCAGGGTGAGCTTTTGCCATCACTTTTCGTCCGTCGTCCGACCGTTGTCCGTCGTCCGTCCGGTGTAAACTTTTCATTCAAAGATCTTCTTCTCTGAAACTACTGGGCCAATTGAAACCAAACTTGGCCACAATAGTCCTTAGATGGTCCCCTGCAAAAAAGTTGTTTTTCAGATCCGCGCTATACTGTGGAAGTACTTTTATTCGTGGACATCAATTTTCGTGGTTTTCATAAACATCACTGTTTAGTGGGTACTAAAATTCGTGGTTTCAAATTCTTTGCATTAAGCTCTATGGAAAAAAATGCATTTCGTTGGGAATTTAATTTCGTGGTTTCAGCGAACCACGAAATCCACGAAAATTGGAACCCCACGAACAATAGTACTTTCACAGTATTCAAGATGGCTGCCAGCGGGGATCATAGTTTTAACATTGGACCCTATGGGAAAAGACATTCAAATATCTTCTCCTCTGAAACTACTGGGCCAATTGAAACCAAACTTGACCTCAATAGTCCTTAGATGGTCCCCTGCAAAAAAGTTGTTTTTCAGATCCGAGCTATATCCAAGATGGCCGCCAGCGGGGATCATAGTTTTAAGACTGGACTCTATGGGAAACACATTCAAAGATCTTCTCCTCTGAAACTACTGGGCCAATTGAAACCAAACTTGGCCACAATAGTCCTTAGATGGTCCCCTGCAAAAAAGTTGTTTTTCAGATCCGCGCTATATCCAAGATGGCCGCCAGCNTACAGTTTTTATTCTAGAAAGTTTTTATTTTGCAGATCATTTGTACATATAATGAAGATGTGCATGTGATAAGGATTTTTATTTTGGTGCATTTTTGTCAAAAATATACAAAGTTGAACTTAGTCATTTTTGGTGATTTTTCATAGAGGGTACATAGTTTGTCCGCACAACTCCACCTACAGTTTTAATGCTAGAGAGTTTTTATGTTGCAGATCATTTTTACCTATATTGAAAATATGCATGTGGTAAGGATTTTCATTTTGGTCAATTTTTGTCAAAAATATACATTGTTGAACTTAGTCAATTTTTTAGTGATTTCGTGATAGAGGGTACATAGTTTGTCCGCGCAACTCCTCCTACAGTTTTGATGCTAGGAAGTTTTTATTTTGCAGATCTTTTGTACCTATATTGAAGATGTGCATGTGGTCTAACAATGAAATCACAGATGTGTGACCTATCAACTCGTAATACTTGTGTGTTGTACATGTAAGTTAAGGGGCGTCTCAAAATGTTGGAAATCGGTGAACTCGAAATGCGAATAACAGTTTGGTGCTATTTTGGAGTTGTGTGGGGATTCCTGGAGGCTTGAACAATCGGTGCCATACGTGCTGCCTCCAGATACCCTTACACAAACTAAAACCATCTATAATGGATTAAATATGTCATTGGTACACACCCAAAAAATAATAATAAAAACAAGATAGAAAAGAGGAAAAATTCAGAACTGGTAAGATTCGTTGTTGTGCTGTTCTGGCTTTAAATAAATATCTTCTGTATGCATTAATTCATTGTATAAATATATATATATATAATTGTATATTTATCATAATTCTGTTAGCAGATCATGTATCGGTCTGTATTTATGGTTGTTTTTTTTTTTTTTTTT